>NMUG010005686.1:0-12995 GCA_002855965.1 Monotropa hypopitys | reverse complement strand
GCTTCCATTTTGCGTCAGGGCTTCAAGTTAACTAGTCTAAGTCTTGTGTCTGCCACTCGAGGATCTCTACTACCTCTTCTAGTGCATTGGCTTCTATTTTGGGTTGTAAAGCGGCCTCGTTTCCCATTACCTACCTCGGGATTCCTATGGGGATCAACCCACGGAGGAAGGATGTTTGGGCTCCCATTCTCATCAAAATGGAAAAAGCTTGCCCTTTGGAAATCCAAACTTCTCTCCCGCGGGGGTCGTGTTCTAATGATTAAAGCATCTCTTGCCAATCTACCTATCTATTACATGTCTATTTTTCGTATCCCAATCTCTGTGGCAAAGCGGATCGAGCAACTTCAACGTAGATTTTTTGGGGTGGTGATAGCGACACTCGGAAAGTCCCGTGGCTGAGATGGAGCAAGATTGCTTCCCTGAATCATTTGGGTGGTTTGGGCATTAAAAGGCTCACGGAGCAAAATTACTCTCTCCTCTCCAAGTGGTGGTGGAGATATTTCAAGGAACCCAATCATCTGTGGCGCATGGTCATCGACGCCGTCTACGACAACAAAAACTTAAATTCTTGGCCGTCCCTGCCATCTAATAATTGTCCATCTCCTATTTGGTCTGGAATTCTAAAGCTTCAGCATGCTTCGGAGACAATGCATGACGGTATTAACAATGGGTTCTCCTGGATTCTTAAGTCTGGCAACTTAATCCTCTTTTGGGTTATCCCGTGGCTAACTGGTACCTCTCTTCGGCTGGAGTACCCACGTCTTTTTCTGTTGGCTGTTAATCCGCTTGCTACGGTGCAAGAATTTATCAGTGGGGCTCGTTCTGCCAATTGGGAGGGGCTGTTTAGGCGTCGGCTCAGAGGTTGGGAAGTGGATCAATGGGGACTCATGCTGAACGCAATTGCGGACTGCAATCTCTATGATGGTGATGACATCGTCTTCTGCAAGCTTGAAACCAACAGGAACTTTAGCTCCAAGTTACTATACAATGAACTCGCTTCTGACTTCGGCTCTAATCCTATGGCGTCCACCCTATCCAAGGTCTGGTGAAACTTAGCACCACCAAAGCTTCTGTTACACGCTTGGTTCACCTGCCAGAGGGCTATCCCCACTGCGAATTTTTTCGTGCATAGAAGAATCTATCACTATGCCCCGCAAGCGTGCCATTTGTGTCACGCTGCTGCCGAGACAGTGGATCATCTCTTCTTGCATTGTATCATATCGTGGCGGATTTGGGCGGCGGTTTTAAAGGCTTGGAACCAATCTCGGGCAACTCCGTCGGACATCACAGGAACATTCATTTGGTGGTGGTCAGTTGAGCTGAGGGGGCATCTTAAATCTACATGGAGATCTTTTTTCTTTGCGATTTTGTGGACCATATGGAAGGGAAGGAATAATATCATCTTCAACAATGGGACTTTCCACCCTGATAAAGTTCTTGATTCCATTCACAGAATCGTTATGTTTTGGGCCAATCATAGGCATGATCCTACCTATGAATTTCCGGACCAGCTTGCTTACAACAAGGATGTTATTCTTGATTGCCTAGGATAGTTCTTGTGGGCGCCCGTCATTTTTTGGTTTTTTTCCTTCCCTTTTTATGATTTTCTTGTAATATTCCCATTTACTCTTGGTAAATGGTTTCTAATTTAATGATGCTGTTCAAAAAAGAAAACTATCCTAGATACCGACTCAACTCTAGCAATCCTAGAAGAGACCACAACAGCACGAAGACCGCCAAAGAATGCATCAAGGATGCCAAGAGTAGGAACACTAAGGCACACAACCCAAAAAGGCTGCCGAACTTACTGTCAAGATCAACACTCGACTTCCCAGGGATGGAGAAACTCGGCATCCGAGGAAGGAGACAGAACAAACAGAGTATCAACAAGAAGCGGAATCAAGAAGCAAGAATGCGTCACAAGCACACTGACATGATCAAAGAACAATGTAATGACCAAGAGAACCCATGGAGACTAGGTGTCTCCCCACGGTTCCAAGGTATTCGAACCGAAAGCTCTGATACCAAGTTGTCACGCCTCGGATTTTCAAACCATTTTTTTGAAAACACTTTAAACAAAAGCAGGGGAGATCAACACTTGTAGTATTTATACACTTCATTCAAGTTCTCATTACATTCAATATACAATATGAATAGAACAGCGGAAGATAGAACAAATGTCAAATGGCTACAGCTGAAGTGAAGAACAGAAAAGAAAGGAGAGGGTACATCCCACGCTCGGGAGTTAACAAAAGTGCTAAGAGAAACCTGCTGCAAGGATCCCTGAAAACCCGGTAGCCGACTAAGCTCCAAGCTCAACAATCTCGATAAGTCCCTGCAACAACCTGTAGGGGGGACCACGAAGGTCTGAGCAAACCACGACTCAGTAGATAAAATTCTGACCACTACCAAACATGCACGCGTGGCGCATGCCTAGGAGGGTCAGCACAAGTAAAAGCTATAAAGAGTAAGAGCAACAATAGCAGCAACAACAGTAGTAAAGCTGTAGAGAGAGAGAGAGAAAACAACACAACGAAGAAAAGGTGACCGAACTACAAGTTTATCTACTAACCTCCTCAAGTGCAAGGGAAGTAAAAGTGTCAAGCCTAAGAGCTAATTCAACTCACTCACAAGTCGTCACAACCCACTCTCTACTAAGGAAAAGAGGTCCACAATCTAAATAGATAAAGTACCCAAAGGACTACTAGACAAGAGTCCGGAAACGTGTGATATATATATATATATATAAGGGGGTACATACTTAAGGGACAGCTAAGCAAGAGTCCACTAACCATTTGTTCAAGTGTTCATTCCCTATTATTAGCCACATGTGATGTTCACATATTTTCTTTCCTTTGTACAATTCATATTTTATTTCTTTATTTCACATAAGATAAAGTATTGCCGGAATTCTAACCAAGGCATTCCATTTTGTAGAGTATTACCGGAATCCTAACCAAGGCATTCCATCAATAGTGCATTCCGTAAGAGTTTTATTGTCAATTTCGATAAATCCCAGGATCCCTAAAAAAATCAAGTCCATCCCGTATTTATCTATAGCTCACAAGATGGTATGAATCCCAGAATCCCTAAAAATCAAATCCATTCCGTATTCATTCAAGTATCGTTGTAACGTTGATAGAGCAAGGTCGGTCTAGTAGCTCGTCAACACACTAGCCAAACCTAATCCGTCTTTCCCAAAGTCCGTTGGGAGGGCTCACGTTGCCCCCATTGTGCACAATGTCGTGGATGGAGCGACCATCCCAGGAATCCCTAAAAGTCAAGTCCATTCCCGCATAAGAACATATCAATCTCGTATCGTTGTTACAAATAGTACCCTGGGAGTCCCTAAAAATCAAGTCCACTCCCGCATAGATGTTGCAAGTTTACTATGCCGAGAATCCCTACAATCAAGTCCATTCCCACATAGAAACTAGTCCAAATTTTCGTTGGCCAACAATCGCATTCTTGAGTCATAATTTCTTTTATCAATGTTACAAAACCTAACCAAGGCTTGCAGGCCATTTTCCTCCAATGTTCCTTCATTGCATAAGTTCATTTATTCATGTAATATCTCCTAGCAATTGCTAGTAATCCAACAAGTGTTCCGTCATTCCCGTTTTCATTTCATAATTTACATGTGATGGATTCAAGGTTGAGTACGAGTAGCACTCGTGGGGCACATCCTCAATATTGGAAGTTCATTTAATACCTTAAACATGTTAAGTTTCACCCAATCCGAACTCACCCTTGAATAGGCCAAGGGGGAAAAATCCACTATTTTCATGTGTCTCCAACGATCATACAAGTCCTCAAAACATTCAACCGTCAAGCCACTACGGTATCTAAGGGACACAGGTACAATCCAAGTCAACTCATTGCCATCAAGCACATTTCACCACCCACACCTCGATTCACATCATTGCCCTCAAACCAATCCCTCAATTCCGATATCGTGTCCAATGCCCAACCTAGGGATTTTTATATAAATTCTTTGTGTACTATCTTCGTAGGAATTCTTACTTAACATTTGACTTTCTTTCCAACCAATCACCTAACCCACAATCGCCTTATGTGTAACTCTCGACCATTCTCCTTACAAGGATCGCTCATGACTCACTCGGGACTTTCACCGAACATGTCGCATCTATATATTCATGAGTGACCAACTAATCGCATAAACATTTATCGACGCTCGCAACATCATTAATTCGACTATCGACGCCTATCAACCCAAAGTTCAAGTAATTCTATCGAGGGAGTTCCATCCTAATCCCAAATACTATACAATCACAATTCTATAAGAATCTAGGTACGAATATAGGAATCATACACACACGCAAACATTTGACAGAGATCAAGAATTTACCCACCGGAGCAATCGTCGACGGAAAGTTGCCGGAATCCAAAATCTCGCCGGATGGATTCGCCAAGTAGGTTGCCGGATAGCTCTCGCCAAGGGGAGCAACGTTTCTTCTTGGAGAAACTCCATTGCTCGAGGTTGAAGAATGCCCAAGAATCTGAAATTCGTCGGATGGAGAAGATGTGGGGCTTTATGGAGAGCTCTCATGGAGGAGAACAAGATTTCTCCTTGGGAAATCTTCATCCAAGCCTTGTAAGGCCTTGGATTTGGAGGAGGAGTGCAAGACTCCATTAATGGAGGAAGAGAGAGAAGAGAGAGAGTTTAGGGTTCCAAATGAAGGAAAAGGAGCCCCAAACCGAATTTGAGGGGTTAGGAACGACCTAGGGCCAAAACGACCACAATGCCCCTCATTTAAAAAGCCAAAATCGCACATTTCAGCCGACCGTCGTCTGGACGAAAGTCATGGTCGTCCGGACGAAACCCCCATGGTCCGGACGAAGACCCCAATGGTCCGGACGAAACATCCTGAAGCAAACTACACAATCTCTGGACCCGTCGTCCGGACGAAACCCGAGCGTGGTCCGGACGAAGCTAGTAGAAAAGTTTCGAAACGTGACGAAAATACTCTGAACCTTCCTAATTCGTCCAAGGACACCTCCTGAACATTCTAGGCACCGAAATGGCATTCCAAGGTTGTCCCTTAGCCTCCCTCAAGATCATAAACGCATCGAATGATCGACAAACAACAAACGAGCGATGAATGGACATGCTCGAAGATCCCGAACGGGAATGAAACTTGTACAACAGATGATCAATGCACCCGGACTCCTTCCAATGATTCAACCAACTTATCCATGGCCTCGAACACTCCAAAATTCGTTGGATTTTATTTTATTTACCAAAGAATTGAATTTCAAAGAATTGGAAATTCGGGTCGTGACATGAATAGTATAAGTTATAGTGCATTTTGAAAATACATTATATATTGGATTTTGAACAAGTTACAGTGCATTTTGAACAAGTTACAGTGCGTCAATCCAAGAGTAATTTTGGATATTTATTTAATTCATATGGATTATATTAGAATGGGACCTTAACGGGTATACAAACTTATCGCACGAGAGTTTAAAGGGTTTAGATACATATTTGGGACATGTCCAAAAAACCCCAAAAATATAGATCGTAATTGGTAAAAATCTAGATACTAATGACATTATTTTTAAAAAATTTGGGTCTTTACAAATGAGCAAAGTTTAGGGAGTTTGACCAATTTATATCTGGTTCTCCTTCTTTACACATAGGCACTATGGGTGTAAACGGTTCGGTTTGGTCAATTCTAGGGTAAATATAAAACCAAACCGATAATTTCGGTTTATATTTTCAAAAATCAAAACCAACCAACATTATGTATAAACCAAACCAAACTGATCTACGTTATACAATTCGGTTCGGTTTGGTTTATTCGATTTTTTGTGTGTAAACAAATATCAAAATATGTAGTACTGTAACATCCCATACTCACAATTACCAAAGAAATGCGGAATAAAAATTTGCTTAAAATTAAAATACCTCGAGTACTAATCATAAGTGCTAAGTGAGATAAAAACAACTCACTTACAAGACTAATTCACCACAAGTGATGACATACCCAATTGCCTCAATAATAAAGAAAAGTACCATGTTACCACAATAACTTCTACTAAGTGTCATCTAATGAAAGTAATAACACAAATTACAAGACATGCTCTAAATAAAAATACTGAAAGTCCAACTACTAACAAAAAGTGGGTCACAAGCAAAGCTCCATCTTCCAAGCATAAATTATCCTTCTAGCTTCGTAGTGGATTGCTAATCAAAGTGGGTAGATGTTTAATTTCATTAGTCCATGTTGTCATCTTTATAATTTAAAAAACAATGGTTTGAAAATCTGGGACGTGACAACTTGGTATCAGAGATTTCGTTTGAAAACATAGGCCTTTGGGGAGATTTTTGGTCTCGATGGGTGCATTGTTTTAAAAAGTTTCATTCATGTGATGTGCTTGGAGTGTGTTTTCATTTCATGAGGACCTTGCATTCTTCATGGAGTAGACGCTCCTGGATAAGCAAAAGGTGATCGTGCTATTGAATCTCTTCGAGAATTTCACCGTATGGATCCTCCCAAGTTTAGTAGGGAAGGGGATCAATTGGTAGAAAATCATTGGTTATCTGAAGTTCAGAAGATCCTGGACATGCTGCAGATCCAGGAGAATCAGTCGAGGATTTCTTTCGCCACCTATTAGTTCATTGGTGAAGCCAATGAATGGTGGTCCGCTATCATTGAAGCTCATCGTGATGCACTGAGGGCTTCCGGGGACTTCAATCCCTTGGTTTCCCAGGATCCAATTGGTGCTATGACATGGCTAGAGTTTGGAACTATCTTTGAGAGCCAGTACTTCCCAGAGTCTTATCGAGATCGACTCTGAGATAAGTTCGAAAGGTTGGAGCAAGGATCTATGATTGTTACCCAGTATTATGTGAAGTTTCAGGCATTGTCCAGGTTTTCTTCTAATTTGGTTAGTTCTGAGGAAGGGAAGTGCAAGCGGTTTGAGAAGGGTTTGCATTCCTCGGTCTAGCGACTCGTGATGAGTTAAAGGATCAGAAAGTTTGCGGATATGGTTGAATATGCCAGAATGATTGAGCCGAAGGAGGAGGCTCCCAAAGAGGTCCGTGTTTGGAAACCAAGGAGCCAGTTGTCTAGGTCCAGTTCTTCTTTTGGTAGCTTTGGGAGGAAGAGGCAGTATGAGCGTTCCTATTTATCTAGGGGACATGGCTCACATGTTAGTGTTGTGATTCCTGAAGTCTCGACCAAGCAAGAAGTTATCTGCCACTATTGCAATCAACTCGGGCAATATCGCACCAAGTGTCCCTTGTTGATCTACTTCGATCGTGGTTAGTCTGGTCATATCTCTATAGGGTGTCCTGCGAAGGCCAGTGTTCGCAGTGAGACAGGTTCAGTTCAGTAGGCTCGTCCTGGTCAGCATATGCAGATTGGTCCTGTAACATCCCAAACTTCAAATAACCATTTGAAACGCGGAATAAAAGTTTTTCTTGCAAAATACCTCAATAAAATACGACATTAAAAATGATTACCATTTATCAACAATAGTCCAATGCTTCTATGACGTGAATACCCAAAACTGCATCAACAGCTAAAAAGTACTAACTAAAAAAAAAGTTCTAGTAATGAAAGTCTCTCGAAGAAAACAACAACCAAAATGGAAATAAGCAAGCTAAAATGCTAGCTACTACCACAAGCCACCATTGATCACAACTTCTGCCTGCAAGACTTCACTCTAGCCTCTTAGTGGACCGCTAACACTGGGTACCTATTTCCAAGTCCAAAACAACAAGGAAACAGAGTGTGAATATAACATTTTAACTTCCAAAACTCAAGCAACATAATTATCAAGATTATGCAATTATGAACCATTTCTCTTTAATTAACAAGTGCATCCCATGCATTACTCTTTTATATATGATGACCGAAGCCCTTTTTAAAATGATTTGAGCATCCCATGACCTGAAAATAGATATTGCTATAGGTAATAGTTCGTATTCCTTGCGCACAAGAGTTGTGGGATACGCCCCGCGCACCAGTTGGACTTACTCAAGTTGCCAACAATTGGACTTACTATGGTCGCCAATAACGCCACACGTCCCACACAGGCCATGCATAATATATATATTATGCTTATCCATATCTCATAATATGCATCTTTCATTTCATGCCATTCTCATATTACCCTCAGCAAAGCATGCTATCAATAAGTGTAACACGATAAAATCAATACCATAATCGAAGCTGTACAATTAAAATGTTATAAGCCTACACATACCAATACCGTCTTTCAAACCTTTTCTTTGCCCTTGAGTGAGGCCTCAATGCCTTCCTCGAGTGTCCCTGTCAAATCAAACTAGAAACTTTAGTCCACAGGATAAATAATTCGACAAGGAGAAATGAAATCATGAAATTAAATCAACTGAATAGCTAACCCTTTTAAACGATTTATTAAAGTCTTTAAATAATCCCTAATACCTTCCAAACACATCCTAAGAGGTTACCAAAACTGCCAGAAAAATACAAACGACGACCGGTCGGCAGCGGTACACGCGACCGGTCGAGGCCATATAATAGACCCTACTGAAAAATCACGACCGGTCGACAGCGGCACAAGGGACCAGTCGCGGAAGGCACCAAAATCTTACTGAAAAACTATGATCGGTCGACAGCGGTCACGTGGACCAGTCGACGCCTGTGCAGAATGAAAATTTCAGAAAATTTTCCGCGTCGATCAACCTCTCCTCCAACCTTTCTAACTTCGATCTATTTGCCTCCAAACCCAAAAATCAAAGGTACCAAAGTGTTCTAAATGTCCCTACACTATACACACTCAAATCTAGACTTTTACGACCCTTTGATTCATCAAAAATTCAAGTTTGAAGATCTAGATCTATGGTTTTTCCAAAAAAACGAGATTAGCCACTAAACTCCAAAATTTTGAGATTAACCATGATGTAAAATACATGAATTTGTAGATACTTACGATATGAACAAGATCCGTGAAGAGTTTGACTTCAATTCCTTGCTTCTAAGCCTTCAAAAATTGAATTCTCTCAAAGTCCTCCTAGCCCCCCTTCTTTCTAATCTCTCTAACTTCAAGAAAGCATTAGGCATAATGGAATTAGGTTAACTCTCTTAACCGAATACATATTTTAAAGTTATAAGACCTAATTACCCCCATTACTTACTCTAAACTACCCTTGTGTGCCATTATGCCCACCTATTTATACGTATTATCCTTAAACCTCATTTTTATACCATTTAATCTCCTTTATAAATTCCTTTAACTCTATAATTCAAAATGGAAATGTCATATTCTTTAATCTCACCTTTGATAATTATTAAAAATATTTAAATTTTAAAATTATACGAGACGGGTATTACAGGTCCTGCTTCATCGGGATAGAGTTCTAGAGCGGATCGTGCCAGTACCTCAGCTCCTGGTCAGTCATATGGACACCGGGGTGGTCAGGGTCATGGTTAGTTTGCTCGGGGTAGAGCTTATACTATTCCAATGGTTGCCCCTCCTGTAGTTCAGCAGCCGCAACCTAACACTTCAGTTGTGCGGGATACGTTCCTTATTTATGGTTCTTTTGCTAACATCTTGATTGATTCTGGAGCATTGCATTCATTCCTCGCTGCATCTTTTGCAACTATGTTGGGTTTGAGGTTGGACATTTTGACCCCTCCTATGATAGTGGAAACTCCCATTGGTGGTCGAGTTCTGTTAGATCGTATGGTTCGTGGTTGCCACCTCACCATAGAGGATCAGTTGTTCACTAGTGATTTCATAGTTTTGGCTATGTCTGGGTTCGATCTTATTCTGGACATGGATTGGTTTTCCACCTATCATGCCACCATTGATTGTCATCGTCGACGTGTTAAGATTCTGTCACCTGAAGGAGACTTCTTTTATTTCTACGGGGATCATAGTGAACCCCTAGAGAGTTGTCGTCATGACCCGAAGAAGCAGGGATCCCTTCAGTGTTTATTGGCCAGCTTGTGCTTGGATGATGTTGCTTCCCGTCCTATGGAGTTGCCCCCGGTTGTTTCTGAATTCCCGGATGTCTTTCCGGAAGGGTTACTTGGATTGCCTCCCAAAAGATGAAAAAAGAGAAGAAACTATGAAACCTTTTATTTATTACTTTATTGAATTCTTGATTCAATACAGATTACACCTGAGCATCTCCTTTTATAATCACAGACTAACCGACTTAACAGACTTAACAACCTTTTAAATGAAAGATGACAGATGTCAAACTAAACAGACTATATTGGGACACAGAAAAATAATACATGGTATTCCGAAAGACCACACATTATCTTCCGGAATAACAAGAAGCCACAACATCAACTTCCAGAAGACCATGAAACTTTAACCGAAAAAACATAATACTCCAATGTATGCAGATCTGTTTTCCTGAAAGACCAGAGACCATCTACTAGAAGATCACAAGATCTTAGCATTGACAGAAACATGTGTAACCTCTTATTCCAGAAGATCAAAAATCATCTACTGGAAGATCACAAGAACAATATCATAGATGAACTTAAACCTTGGCATGTATGTAAGTTTGGCTAACATCTCCCATCAATCTATTGGGAGGAATAAACCGAACCATTAGCTTGTTGAGAAGAAAATGAAACCTGGATTTAGATAAAGGCTTTGTAAAAAGATCAGCCAACTGATCTTGTGTGCCAATATGATGCACAGAAATGGTCTTGGCAAGAACCTTCTCTCTAATGAAATGATAGTCAACCTCAATGTGTCTTGATCTAGCATGAAACACATGATTTGAAGATAAAGAAATGGCAGAGAGGTTGTCACATCATAAATTTAAAGGAGAAGATGTTGAGATATGAAGGTCATGAAGAAGCATTCTCAGCCAGGAGATTTCTTGAGCAGCATGAGCTAATGCTCTATATTCTGCTTCAATAGAAGACCTTGCAACAGTGGGTTGTTTCTTTGCTTGCCAAGAAATAAGATTGTGACCAAGAAAAACACAAAATTCAGAAGTAGATCTTCTATCTACAACACTACCAGTCCAGTCAACATCAAAAAAGGCAGTGATTTAGAAACTCACTAGAGAGTAACTAAGACCTTTATCATTTGATCCTCATAGGTATCTTAAAATTCTCTTGATAGAGGAGAAATCTGCATTGGTAGGACTTTGCATATGTTCACAAGCTAAATTTACAGCCAAAGAAATATCAGGTCTTGTAATTGTGAGATATTGGAGAGCTCCTACAAGACTTCTATAAAAAGATGGTTGATTGAAGGGAAGAGATGAGTCAACGGCTGTAGTAGTTTTTATAGCCAAGGGTGTGGAACAAGGTTTACATCCATTCATACCAGCTTTGGTTATCATATCACAAGCATATTGCTTTTGAGACAGAAGAACACCATGAGAAGTAAAAACAATAGAAATTCCCAGAAAATAGGCCATAGAACCAAGAGCTTTCATGGCAAATGAAGATTGCATACTGGTTAACAAGTTTGAAATGTAAGTAGAACTGTTGCCAATAGGAAGAATGTCATCAACATAGATGGGTAAAATGGTAATGGTATCCTTAGTTTTTCTGATAAACAAGGAAGAATCACAGTGGCCAGAAGAGAAACCTTGAGCATTCAACCAAGAGCTAAAGGTAGAATACCATGCCCTAGGAGCTTGATTCAATCCATATAAAGCTTTATGTAATTTGAAAACACTATGAGGATGAGAGGATGATACAAAGCCAGGAGGTTGGGACTGCTAATAGTATTTTCCCGGTCATTGATTAACGGAAAAACCCTTAGTCAGACATTAATAATTTATAAACACAAAAATAAACACTCTACAAGTAAAGTAGATAAGTTCGAGGTCGGTCCACAGGGAAATGACGGAGTTGAAGATAATTGCTCGATAAACAAGTTTAGGTTTGCAAATGAGGCAGTAGGATGCTAGCCTTTGTTTTTAAATGGAAAAGTTAATAAAACTAATGCATAAAAACAAAAGATGAAAACAATTTAAACTAAACGGAATGACAATGGGGGTTCTAACACCCAACCTAAGTTGTGGTAGACTACTCCAATATCCACGACGACGCGAGGGAGGGATCACGGCCTAGGACCTTCCACGGAATGTTTAACTATCAAGCACAAGCCACGGGTCGAGAGATGACACGGGAACTAGAGTTCGGCTCTCTGGACCACTTACAATTCAAAGGCGACAGAGCTACAAGCACGGGATGTACTTGGCACAACCCGTCAAATAGGTTAACAACCTCGAACTTGGGCCAACGGGTGAGTACCACATGCCCCTAACTCCTACGAAACCTCAAGAAAACAATTCGATAGCAATTGGGTGATTTTTATGTGAATTCGTTCACTTAGGCATTTTATCGAACACCTAGCGGGACATCGCACAAGCATACGTCATGCCATCTTATGTCGACGACGCATCAAAGTAATTAACACCACTAAGTTAAGACCCTAGATATGAACATCCTACACCCTAGACCACGTCATTTTAGGCACAAAACGGAGAAATCAAACACAACCTAAATCGATGGACGTTAGTCGCCCCACAACCAAACCAACGAGACTACCCCTCCATTAACACTATACTACAACTATTAAAGCAATAAAACACAAATAAACACAAGGGTAAAAAGGGAATACGAATTTTATTAATACATAACACATGAAATAAAATACATTAATAGAGAGAGAAAGAGTATACCAACAACAAACGTGAAGGAGAAACACTCCAAGCTCCATAAATGGAAACCAAATGGGAAAGAAGAAGGGAGGAGGAGGAGAGGGAGGCTCTCCCCTCTCAAAACCCTAAAAGATGAAAAAAAACATAATTCCCCCGAAATATACAAGTGTATATATAGTCCCGGTCCAAATATATTACAAAAATGCCATTAATGAAGCTATTTTTCGCGGATTTATACAGTAGGGACCGGTCCACGACGGTACGGTGGACCGGTACCTTTTGCTTTTCGTCTTGGCCAAAAACCTTCTGCTCAAAAACCGTCCAAAAAATG
>NMUG010005685.1:0-12989 GCA_002855965.1 Monotropa hypopitys | reverse complement strand
TATGGCTAGAGTTGATGAAGGATTACGATCTCAATATTCAATACCATCCTGGAAAAGCCAACACTGTTGCAGACGCCTTAAGCAGAAAAGGGAAGAAGGAGATCGATCATCTACAGCATGGACACCTTAACACCATCGTTGTAGAACCAATTATTTTGGGAGAAATCAAGTCAGGGCAAAGAAGCGACCCAAAGCTCATGAAGATCAGAAATGGAATCAATTCAGAAAGCGAATTCACCCTCATAGATGGAATTCTCCAATTTCGAAATCAATTATGTATCCCCAACAACGAAAAAATCAAGAGGAAGATCATAGATGATGGCCATCACTTAAAGTTCGTGATTTACCCCGGTTAGACGAAGATATATCGGGATCTAAATAAGTCTTATTGGTGGATGGGAATGAAGCGCGATATAGCCAACTACGTCAGCCGGTAGTCCCAATTTTGGTTGCGAGACTTTAGCAAAATCAGATTAGACGGTTTGCGTTCGTTATGCTTCGGCGTTGTATCCTTGATCGGAATGCGAGTATTACCAGTTCAGTTGCAAAAAATTTAGTTAAGTAAGAGATTTCCGTTCTTATTCGCTACGTTTGTACGTTGGACGTTACTTGATCGTTGAAGAGAAGTTAGTGGACAAAATTAGCACGTGTACGTTTGACCGTGGGAAAGTTGGGTGTAAATGCATATTGTGGTCTAGACTTGGCGTGAGTGTGTGCCATGCCATGTTGTTTGGGCTTGGCACATGCACATTTTGGCATGCGTGGGTGTGTGAGTTCTCTTTGATTATGTGATACTCATTTTTCTCAATTTTCTGTTTTCAAATTTTCTTTTTGAGAATTCATTTCTATTTTATTTTCAAACTTATTATTGATGCATAGATTTTTCTTTGTTTTCCAAACACATTTAAAGAACTTTGATTTTTATCTAATATATGGAAAATACTCTAACTTTTCTAAACTATACAATTCTATAAATACTCACCTAAAAACTAGAGTGACCTACTTGACCTGCTCATTTTCTTGTCCTTGCGCGGCACTGAAGATGACGACTTCATCAACCCTAACAATAACCAAATACGATTATAAGAATACTAATTCTTAAATTTTATTTTAAAACTCGCTATGCATATAATTTTTCTCTTCATTATATCTTTATAATTTCATTTATTATTAATAATAATTATAATAATAATTCTTGGATGCCTTACAAACTTAATCAAATATAAATAAATTTAATTTACCTCAATTTAGTCCAATTGGTTTGAATTGTAAAACTTGGTCTGTGTCGCTTTTCTTCGATCACCACCAAATCACCAAACCACCATACCACAACGTCATTGCACGCACAATATCAAATACAGCTAAGAATATATACATGTATAATCACACACATGCTAACAGAAACACACACACTAACGGACACACGCACACTAACAGAAACATACACACGCTAACAAACACATGCACAGACACTCTGTCGAGCCCACCAACACACACAGCCCACAACATACACAGAGACCCTCGCACACACAGCTAACATGTAGGCATGCACACACGACAATACAATCAGACCCACCCACCAAACACACACATACCTTGAGTCGCATACACCACCATCACAATACACATATACATTGTGAATACACCACACACATACATTGACGAACCTCGCACACATATCAACAAAGGCACAACTACCACACACGACACACAGACACGTATCGGTTCACACTCACCACCGAAGACACACACAACCACACATAACACAGCCATACACGGCACACACACACTACACCATCACAAAGCACACACCACAATCGCAATACACACACTCCCAACCGAACACACACATACATAGTGCACAATGCACACACAGTGTGAAGTCGCACACACACAATGCACCTGCACACACTCGCACATCTGTATAGTCGCGTACACCGAGCACTGTACAACCCATCACCAACGCGCACATACAACCACTGTATCCCGTTGTCCTCCTCTACGTGATCTGTTGCCCGATCTTTGCCTGATTCCTCTTCTCTCCGATTGATTCCTACCTCTCTTCTCACACGATCTTGGTCTGTCTCCCTCTCATGCGATTCCATTCTCTTTTTCTTTTTTTTTCTCTCGAGTGATTTTGGTTGGATTGATTTCGATTTGGTCGGTTGGATGGGTTTGTGTTTTGGGATTTATGTTTTTTTTTGGGATGTGGTGGTTGTATGCATTTGCATACAGCTGTATTGTTTAATATTTTTTTTTATATAAATTACACTTACATCCCTTATATTAACTCTTATTTCAATTAAACCCCTTTCTATTATTTAGTTAATAATTAAACCTTAATCCTTTATTAAAAATTCTAATTCAATCCTTCTTATTTATTAATTCTCTTAATGATTTAATTAACCCAAATTTTTGGGATTAACCTCTCTAATCTAATTTTATTATTTTAATAATTTTAATTATCTTGTATAAATGTATAATTGAGATAGAAATCTCACAACTCTCCCACACTTAAAAAAATTTTGCCCCGAAATTTACAGGCATACTTGATTTAAATAGATAAAGATAAAGATGCTCATATACTCTTCAACTTCCCATAGGCTTTTCTATGGAATGACTACGTCATAATACTTTTAACTAACAGAATGATTCTTGTGCGAAGTATTTATTCTTTTCTACTCAAAATCTAGACTATCCATTTTACATAAAATAAATCTCCTCCTCTTTCTCTCTTTTTTTTTAAAATTATAAGTTATTCGTTTTGGCTACTTATCATAACATGATTTCTTACTATTCTAAGAGTAATAAAAATTGTAGCAACTTAGTTAATCATTGATGCCTTATTTTCATTTACAATGACTCATACAACTTAAATTAAATTTTGAAAATTCCCCGTTCGACTCATATCTACTAGTGACGGTTCTCACAAGTTTCACTAAATTCAGTATTACACATCTATTATTCGTCTAACTTCTCATTTTATTAACATTCGTCTTTCCTTTCATATATACCAATTCCTTTTTAATTCTTATCCTATTTATAAGGGATATGATTTAAAAAGAAATATTTGTTCATTCTTTGTGTTGGGGGCCGAACCAAAAAGAGACCGGGGCCACGAACTCATCCATGAGGATCAAATCATAGGCCAGAGGTCATGCGACCGAGCAAGGGAAGGGTCAACAAAGGATGGCTCCTTGTGGCTCACTTCGACACTAAAGGCTCAATGCCCAGAGACAGCTCCCTATCGACGGTCCTCTGATGCCGAAGGGTGTCCCTTCAGCCAGACAGAGCATCAGCCTCGACTATAGGGAAGATTCCCTCAAAGGACAGCATCCTGGATTCTCCGTACATGGCAGACATACGCCTGACATAGGAATCAACTTTTCTATGATTCCTGCAATACATCAGACTACCTTTTCAATTTCACTGCCACCCAATACATTTAGGTGGCGTTGCTTGACATTGTGAGAAGCCAACCGATCGGCCTGCCATACACGCACACAGAGGGGACAGGTGCATTGTCCAATGGTGCAGGGTGGAGGCCTACTCGCGCCGAAGCGCATTCTATACACTCGTCGATGATCTTATAAATAGAGGATAGCATTCAATGCTTGAGGTACACTTTCACCCTTAGCCCAAACTCTGTCCATTTTCTCTCTCTCTCTCTCTAAAACCCTTGCTGACTTCGCCATTAGAGGGTTCACCGGCAACATCGGTTGGTAGCCTAACGCTTCTCTTATTTACAGGATAGTTCATCTCATCTCCACCACCTCTTGTTTGGAACCACCAGTTGAAAGGCTTACCCCCCCCCCAACAATTGGCAACTCTGTTGGATTTGGATTACCAAACTCAACCTTTCCAAACTCTCGTACCTTTCTATTCTAGCTTGAAGGTGAACTCCAAGAATCAAAACTCAAAAGGGAACATGTCTGATGGTCGAAGGGCTGAAGGAAAAGAGATTGCAAGGGAAGAAGACTCTACCATTTGTACTCCCGAACAAACTCATACCGATGACGCTAGCTACCATACTGAGCCATGTCTTGAACCTCCAACGAAGCTGACCACGAGGTAGTATATTCACAAGCTGGAGGGTACCTAAGGGAGGCTACCAAAAAGAATAATAGGGAAATCCCTGCTCCCAGTCATGCCGAAGAAAATGATCTGGAGCACCAACCACACTCCCAGAGAAGAAGAAGGTCTGACAGAGATAGGCCTTCAGTCCTGAACAGGCTCGGAAGAAGGGATAACGAGGTCCCTGTCTGGAGGGGTGGTGACGAGGGCCATTGCGTTAGATGGTGCCTCTCGACTCTCTTGTACAAGGATGAGCATTTGGCTAAGAGTCGACCATTGGTATTCGACCGTTTGGGTCCTAATGCAGCAATATATGCCGGCAGACCCCGTTTAAGGGTTAGGGTGCCGTCACCACCAAGAAGTCAAAGGCACAGTGGCTATGGAGGCATCTCGGTCCCATGCTCGGAGCAGGAAGTTACCCAAAGGGGGAGAGAAGTCAGGCCAGAGTAGTCTCACTAGCAACACCAACGGGAGAGGTTGCCCTACTCCCCATTCTCGCCACAAATCAAGGTCATTAGGCCTACAGTAGGCTTCTCGACCCCCCAATTCAACAAGTATGATCCCGAAATAGATTCATACACTCACATCATCTATTTTCGGTAGATGATGTCCCTCTATTCGGGAAAGGATGCCCTGATGTGCAAACTTTTTCCTTCCAGTCTAGGAGAGGTTGGTCTGTTGTGGATTGACCGACTGTCAATGTGGTATATGTCCTCTTGTAAAGACCTATCAACGGCCTTCCTGGCTCAGTTCATCACCAACTCTAGAGTCAAGAAATAGGTTGATTCCCTCCTCGGTCTTCGGTGAGCGAAGTCAGAATCTCTATGCCAATACGCAGTCCGATATTGGGACCTCTACAACGAGATTGAAGATTGTGATCAAAATATTGCAGTGACATCTTTTAAGCTCGGTCGGGACCATTCCAGTCGAGAGTTTAAAGATTTGATGATATTCCCTCCGTCCATAATAAACGAGCTCGTGGCCAGAATTGAGCTCGATGCCAAACTTGAGGAGGCCAAGAAAGAAAGAGGTAAGGTCAAGCAGTACTCTGACCATGGTTCCAACAATAATAGTTCGGTCAAGAAAAAGGAGATCAACATTGTCCAGTCAGGAGAGCTCCCGCACGTACAAGCTGTATGAGTTCGTAGCTCACACCATCGTCTTCAAAGAGCCAACCTTCATGCTCCTTCGCAAAATCGAAAAGGAGTCGTTTTTAGGTGGCCGAAGAAGCGGTTAGCCCCCCCCCCCCCCCCCCACCCCCCCGCCCCACCCAAAGGGCAATGACAAGTTCAGATGCTCTTATCACATAGAGAAGAGTCACTTGACGACCAATTGCCAAGCATACAAAGACTTCTTGGAAGATATGTTCACTACCGTCCATCTAGGAGAATACATTGATGCCAAAAAGACCACAGCCAGAGTGCCAAGGGAGAATCCAAAGCCTACCTTGTGCATAATCAACGTCATCCATGGAATGGTGGATCACCAAAGGGAGGCAGAGCTTCAGTCAGAGCTGGAGCAATTTGTAGGGAGGAAGTCCTCTCAGTACAACGAGTACCGAAGAAGCAAAATCCAGACTCCAGGTATGCCATTACATTTTCAGATAGGGATTCTGATAGAGTGCATCACCCTTATGACGATGCTCTGGTCATTACTCTACAAATAGCTGAGTGCCATATTTGAAGGGTCCTTATTGACCTCAGCAGCTCAGCCGATGTCATATATTATTCTCTATTCAAGAAAATGAGATACAAAGCCGAAGACCTACTACAGACCGATGTCCTACTGGTGGGATTCAATGCGGCCTCTGTGTGGCCACTTGGTAAAATCATCATCCCTTTGACCATTGGCTCGGTCACTACTAAGGTGGAATTTGTGGTGGTTGACATCCCTTAACCTTACAACACAATTTTGGGCCGAACCTGGGTCCACAATATCAAGGAAGTAGTCTCCACATACTATCAGGTCATAAATTTTATAGGCAGACGAGGAGTTGAAGAGCTTCGGGACGACCAAGTATTGACGAAGTAGTGCTATATCGTTGATGTCAAAGGAAAGGTCACCCATGAGCAGGTTCATTGGGTGGAGGTTCTGGACCAACCAGTACTAGAGGTTGTCAGTACAAGTGCCTCTGTAAAATCAATTGAGGACCTTGTTACCGTACCTCTAAGTACCGATGATCTGGAGCGCTTCTTTCTTATCGACTCGTAGCTGGCTGATGCGGAAAAGGAGGACTTGATCAACCTCTTGAAGAGCAATGTCGAAGTGTTTTCCTACACTTTATAAAATGTCGGGCATAGATCCTGACTTCATCAGTCATCACCTCAACGTCTGACCGGAGTGCCAGCCCATTGTTCAGAAAGTCAAACAATCGGCAATAGCTCATGCCAACGCGGTCATAGAAGAGGTGGATCGGCTGGCCGAAGCCCAGACAATTAAAGAAGTTCACTATCCCACTTGGTTAGCCAATACGGTGGTGGTTAAAAAGAAGACCGGCAAGTGGAGGGTCTATGTAGATTACACAAACCTCAATGAAGCTTGCTCCAAAGACAGTTTTCTAGTATCGAGGATTGATCAACTGGTCGATTCAATGGACGAACATCCCCGTATGAGCTTCATGGATGCATACTGTGGGTACCATCAAATCGTCATGTTTGGCCCAAATCAGGAGAAGACAGCATTCATCACTCCCAGGGGCCTCTTCTGTTACAAAGTCATGCCCTTCGATCTCAAAAATGTTAGAGCAACATAGCAGAGAATGATCACTAAAATATTCAACTCTTAGCTCAGTGACACCATAGAGGCCTACATTGATGATATGGTGGTCAATAGTAAGGCCGAAGAGCACCACCTGGCAGATCTTTAGAGCATCTTCGACATTCTCAAGAAGCACAAGCTTCGGCTCAATGCTTCAAAGTGTAACTTCGGTGTCATCTCAGAAAAATTCCTGGGGTACCTGGTCACACGTCGAGGCATTGAGTCCGATCCTTCTCAAGTCACTGTCATCCATAGGATAGAGGATCCAAGAACTCTAAGGGAAGTACATAAGTTTGCAAGAATGGCGGAAGCTCTAAACCGATTCATTAGTCGGTCCTTAGATAAGTGCCGACCATTCTACGAAGTCCTCAAAATGAATAGCCGACGACACTTCGAGTGGACCGACCAATACAGAGAAGCCCTCGGCTACCTTAGGTCATATCTATCTTCGGTTCCCCTTCTTTTTAAACAAATGCAGGGGAAGAGTTGTTCCTCTACCTAGCTGTAACTCCACATGTCGTTAGCTCAGCCTTGATTCGGCAAGAAAGGATTGAGCAACTTCTAGTCTACTTCTCAAGAAAATCTCTCATCAGCGCCGAAACCAGGTACCTTCCCCTGGAAAAACTTGCTTATGCTTTGGTTATTACCTCCAGGAAACTTGCACCGTATTTTCAGACATACACCATTATTGTCTCGCCGAATTTTCTCTTCGGTCATTACTCAAACATGCCAACCTATCTGGCCGAATAACCAAGTAGGCCATTGAGCTGGCCAATTTCGATATCCAGTTCCAACCAAGAATAGCTATCAAAGGCCAGATCCTGGACGACTTCATTGTCGAATTCTCTCTTCGGTCTAAGGAGCCTTATATCAAAGAAGACCATACCGCTCAAGTCCAGTCACAACAATTGTCAGGTCAGGATTCTTGGAGGATGTTTGTCGATGGCGCTTCAAATTGCTAAGGGAATGGGACTGTAGTCGTCCTCGTCTCTCTAGAGGGTGTTACTCATGAACATTCCCTCTGACTCAACTTTAGTGCTTCCAACAATGAAACTGAGTATGAAGCCCTGCTATTCGGACTGAAAGCTACCAAAGAACTGGAAATTTAGAGTCTTATGGTCTACAGTGATTCTCATCTCGTAGTCAACCAAATCAACGGTGACTACGAGTGTCGAGACGATTGGATGGGTAGCTATGTGCAAAAAGCGAGGGAAAGGATGGGGTTGTTCAAACAAATCCAAATCCAGTAGGTCGGAAGGGAGTAGAATGCTCACACCGACGCTCTCACAGGAATAGCCTCAGTAGCTGAAGCAACAGAGCAAAGGGTGACCAGTGTCCAGAGCTTGGATCAGCTGAGCATAGAAGCACCGAAGCATGCATCGGTCTATTTCATCAGTTAGGGTCCAGGTTGGATGGACACTGTCATTTCCTTCCTCGAGGACAGCTCAATACCAGAGGACAAAAGGGAGGCCCACTGAATTGTTCACAAGTCGGCTTGGTTCTGGTTATGCTCAAAATTCAAACTCTTCAGGTGGTCATTCTCAGGGTCGTACCTCCTTTGCATGCATCCAACAATGGTAGAAGGGTTGTTGTAAGAGCTCCATGCTGGCAGCTGCGACGCCCATACAAAGGAAGATCAATTGCATACATGGCCATCTCTTAGGGCTATTGGTGGTCGAAGATGATGGAAGGCGGGAAGGAGATTGTAAAGAAGTGTGACGCTTGCTAGAGGTTCTCCCCAATCATCAGACAACCTGTCGAATAACTCACTTCCCTGACCAGTCCATGGCCATTTGCTCAATGGGACTGGCCATCGTCGGCAAGCTTCCTATGGTGCTTAGCGGGTTCAAGATCCTGATCACTACTATGGACTATTTTTCCAAGTGGGTGGAGGTCGAACCTCTAGTCACTATAGAAGACAAAAGACATCAAGAGATTTGCATGGAAGAATATTGCCTCTCGCTTTGGCATCCCGTACGCTTTCATTTCTGACAATGACACTCCATTTGTGGGGGATGTCTTCACCAATTTTTGTGTCGAACACAAAATCAAGTTCTACAACTCAACCCCCAAGGCAACGGTCAGACTGAAGAATCAAACAAGATGATTGGCAGTTGAATCAAGAGAAGACTCCAAACAGCAAAAGGAAGATGGGTCGAAGAGCTTCCCATCATCCTATGGGCCTACCGAATGACTCCTCGGTGCTCCACAGGACAAACCATGTTCTCACTAGCCTTTGGCATGGAAGCAGTCATACCATTGAAAGCCGGGCTTACAACCATCAGAACCGAAGCATTCGACGAAGCCACCAACAGCGCAGCAATAGAGAAGGACCTGGATCTATTTGAAGAAAAGCGAGACTCAGTTAAGATCAGGTTAGCATCCTACCAACAAGGAGTGGCTAAGAACTATTCACAAACGGTTCGGCCTAGGGCCTTCAAAGTTGATGACCTTGTTCTGAGAAAAGTGGTTGGAAACAAAAAAGAAGAGTTCTAATGGCAAGCTCGGTCCCAGCTGGGAAGGGTCGTATAGAGTAACTGGCCAGACAGGGACCGGGGCTTATCGACTCGAGGAGCTAGATGGCGTACCAATACCGAAGTCATAGAATGTCACCAATTTGAGAAGATATTACCATTGATCGAGTTGTATTACGGCCTAGGGCCCTCACCTATCAAAAAATGATTCTTTACAAAATTGTTGATTGACAAGAATTTTGCATATCTTTTTCTTTGGTGGGTTTTATGAGATATCAAAAGTTGTCATTTATCTATAAAACATGTATTCAGCTCTTCGGTGGCATTGTCGAAGTAGCTTATAGTTGCCATTTATCTACAAATCATGCATGCAGCTCTTCGGTGGCATTACCGAAGTAGTTTACAGTTGTCATTTATCTACAAAACATGTATGCAGTTTTTCGATGGCATTGTCGAAGCAGCTTACAGTTGTCGTTTATCTACAAAACATGCATACATCTATTTGGATGTAGTGCCGAAGCAGTTTATAGTTGTCGTTCATCTATAAAATGTACATGTGTTACTTCAGTGAGATTGCCGAAGAAACTGTGAGTTTTTATTTACCTATAAAACATACGAGTATGCCTTCGGTACAATACCGGGGGAACCTACATGCATAATAGCTAATAGATCCTACCAAGACAAGGATAAAGTTCTAGCTCAGCACAACCTTTTCCTCGACTAGGGGAAGAAGGATAGACATCAAGTGTGAAAGAAGCAAGCCAAAAACTCTCGACTGGGATTGATGAAAGTTATATATAATAATAACAAAAGGACAGGCCACATGTCGGCTCGACTCAAAAAAACAGGAAACAAACAAAAAAGAGAAGTCAAAGCCTTCAAGCTTTAGGAACGGCTAGAGCAGTCATAGAAGGCTCGGCCCCAGAAATTGTCAGAGCTGCTATCGGCACCAATCAAGCCCTACCCACGGTGGAAGCCATAGGTGGGATGGCACTGACTGACTCAGCATCATCCTTCACTCTAGTTGATACCAAGCCACAGATCCAACCCTTCTGAAAAGAGCAGATCCTTCAGACAGACGATCTGTGTAACGGTTCAAGAATTTATAAAATAATTATCGAAAATATGTTTTTTTATATATGAACAAAAAATAAAGGTTTTATTTATTAAAACATGAATGTTGGGGCTCGATAGATGATTCTCTAATGGTGTAGAGTAGTGAGAACCCCCGGTATTGGATTGACGTTGTTTCGAGTCATCCCGGCAATGTGCCGAGTGACTTCCCGGCCAATAATGGCCCATAAATATTGTCTGAATCTAAATGTATTCTTTATCAACGTTGTAGAGAATTCAATTGTGAATCCAACGCAACTTGAATCGTATAAATCGCAGTTGGGACGAATAAGTTATGGCCAAGATACTCTTGAGCAACCTTGATGTTCACAGAGCAAATTTCTATATCAAAATAAGGACTCTCCCCCCCCCCTTCTATATATCGATATGTGGGTCGTGCTGCCTTCCTTGAAGTTATATTTCAATATGAATATCCCCTTTTAAGGCCAAGAATTTGTTATATCGATATGTAGTCCCAGGAACCCTTTTCCTTGTTGATATTTTGATATACACCGAGAGTGTATATCGATATATATATCACACTATTCTCCCTCCTTTGATCAACATTTCGATATACGCTGAGAGTGTATATCGAAATGAAATTGCTATTGTTGTATCTTCCTTGATTGATATATCGATATACATGCATTGTATATCAATATACAGTGTATCGAAGGGTATTCTTCGGGAAAATCGTAAGGGCTATATATATATATATGTGTGTGTGTGTGTGTGTGTGTGTTGTAAACCTTACATATTTTTACACACACACACACTCACTCGAGCAGCCACCCACTCTACCTCTCATCTCTCTCGGCAGCCCTCTCTCTCCCAGGTGATCTATCCCTCTCTCTCTCACGTAAGTCCTCTTTCCCTCCCTCTTCTCCCTCTCGAACACTCTCTCCCTCTCCCTTCTCTCCCTATTTTTGACCCATCTCTGGTCATTGTTTGTAGATTTGCCCTTCACTAACGTGGACAAGCATCGCGAGGAATACGCAATAGTAGTCTTGGATCGTTGATTCGCGAAGAATCTCTCACCTAGGGATTTTGAGTTTTGGTGATTCCGGTGGATAAATCTCTCTTTATTCCCTCGTATGTACGTATGTGTATATAGGTCATGTATCTCGGAGTCGTGTGTTGTATTTTATATTTGGTTGCCTAGGGTTAGTCTAGGTATGTTGTGGATAATTGTTGGTGAGGATTTGGGTGTGTTATATCATTTGGTGGCATTGATTTGAGGTCCATAGAGGTTACGGTCACCAAGTGTTCGATAAAATTTCCCTTAGAACTATATATCTCTTTTTGATAAAATTATGGTCATGGACTTTATTGTACGAATGATTAGGATGAACACTTGGTCATATTCGGTCTTGAACGTCATTGTAGGCCCCGTGGATTTTATATAACACTAGGTGTTCAATGAAAGTCCTAGGTGGGGTTTTGGAGTGAAATTGGGTAATTTGGACCACCTTTGATCGTCTTGACGTCCTCACTTATTTTGGTGTCGTTGGTGTGTCAATTGATTGGTGGTATTGTGGGTTGTGTGTTGGTTTGCCCTTGATATAGTCAAGGAGGTATTTTAATTTGAGAAACTTAACAATGTACACAACATGCTAAATGAACGCCCAATATGAGGTATGGATCCCACGAGGACCATCCTCTCTCAATGATGAATCCATCACTTTTATTCCACCTAAACAAACAATAAAGAACATGTGAGGAGATGATTTAATCGCATATGAGGGTACCATTGGGAATTGAGACACCATACGATGTATTAGAGGGCAATTGGGCACCAATACCCGTGGTTTATCGGAGGGAAATTGGGCACTGATACCTTTCCTTTAGTGGACTTTGCTGAGCAATTGGGCTAGTGATGTCCACGTGTTGTTTTTGTTGGTACCCTTGATACGATTGCATGTGTGATACCCAGGGGCCACCCCTTGAACCGCCAAGTGGGAAGTGCCAGATTCGGGTTTGATTCGAGTCTTGTGTGACTCCCTTGTGTCGCCAAGGGGGAGATATCGGTAGGGACATTGTTTGTGGTGTCTTAGTACATAGCCCCTTGCTATCGAGTAAGTGAGACCCCTTGCTTCGGTCTTGTGGGAATATTGTGTGCCAGACTAGTGCGACCTCCAAGTACATGACTACCTAGTCGACTAGGTGGTATTGTTGGAAAGGTGGCTTGGACTCCTATGATTTCGTCATACGGAGACAATATAAAAGTAATTGAGAAATATCTTTGAAAACCCTTATTTTGATAAGGTGGGTGTTTTGACACAATTATTGATTAATGTTGGAAAATCTACCACAATCTCCAATATATTCCAAAATTAAATGGGAATCGAATCCACAACAATATTATTGGTAATTGGGTGGTTTGGTAGTTGTCTCAATCTAAGTGATCCCATTGTGGTTTTAGTTGTGGTGGTTTCTTGGACTACCTTAGATTAGTTTTAGAAGTTGTCCTACTCTAACACAATTATTGGCTTATTTATGTTGTACTTGACTGTTAGTCTTGTTGGGTTATGCCTTGTTGTTGGTTGACCATTAGAGTTTCACTTAGCTTAT
>NMUG010005684.1:0-12994 GCA_002855965.1 Monotropa hypopitys | reverse complement strand
TTTTGCAAAATATAACAGTTTTTAAGGAAAAATAGTTTTCAAATATTTTTATTCAATTAAATTCAACTACAAAAATCAAACATTTATTTAGTTGAAAATTTGTTTAAAATTATTCACAAAATAGTTTGTGTAAAATAATTTGTACTAAAAACTAAATAATTTTTGAAAACTTAAAAATAATTTGTAACCTTTATAAAAAAAGTTTTTGTAAAAAAATTGTACTAAAAACTAAATAATTTTTGTATATATATAAAAATTGTTTTTATTAACTCTTTTTTATATATTAATTGTTTTTATTTTAAATTTTAAATATGTATATATATATGTGTGTGTGTGAGAGAGAGAGATACACATTGGGGGGAAGGGGTGGGTGAGAGTGGTGGTGGGTGAGAGTGTGGGGATTGGGAACTATGAGGGGGCAAGAAATTTTCTTGTATAAGGGTTACGAGGGGTTGAATGGAGGGAACCAGGCAAGGAGCAGTGAGAGAGAGGGGGTGCACAGATAAATCATTGGTCAAATAGAATATTCAATGCTTGACTTGGGAATGATTACATTTTTTAAATACCCCAAGACCCATGTTCGTTGTGAGTGGCAATAGTTACATTGTTCAAATAAATCTAGATCGTAAATTTCATTTAATTTTGATCATGTACATTGATCACTTAGGGGAGATTTAATCTGGACCTTTGGTTAGATCCGAGGGCTGAAAATATATGGAATTCAAAATTTTATTATGTTTTATTATATAGATATTTTGATTTAAAAAACATGTGCCATCGTCTTTCTGCTTTTTTATTTCACATTTTAAAAAAAGTATATGATTGGTGGTTTATAAAATTTTAACAAGATTTTTTTACCTTGCTAGATGAATTGGTTGTCTGGGCTGATATGAACAGTTCTGTGAGACTTGCATCGTGTTTAAGGGTTATTAGTAATTAATAATCAAGAATAAAGATAATTAAAAATATTATCTAATGGAGATAAAAAGATTGAAATTAATCTAAAATTTAATTCAAAACTAAATTCGGAATTTGTGGGAAATTTATGGAATTTTTGGGAGTTTATAAGAAGTAATTAGAGAGAAAAGAAGTTAATTATAAGAATTAATAAACTACATGGGGTTAACGTGCAAGAATTGAATCTAGGAGGTAGAATGCATAATTTAGGAAGAAAATTGAAAATTGTCTTCTAGGTGTCGATCGAATGAAGGGATCCGCGAAGAGGACGACATACAAGTGCATGTATAGGTTATGTGTGTGTGTGTGTAACGAGGAGACTATTTGCATGTAATTGCTGTCATTAATCGTTGTAAGGTGTCGTATTTGGAGATGTGCAGGTGTGATTTAAGTTGTGATTCATCAACTCATGTTTGTGTCGATAATAAAAATTAACAACTGCATAGATGTATACTGGAATTTTATAAATGTGTAAACTAATTAAAGAGTGAGGTTGATCGGAATAGAGTGGAAAGAGGAAGAACATGGTTGAGTTGCAGAGATTAGACGAGACCTAAATCAGTGTATCTAATGAATTGTGTATAAATTTAAGTGTAGAAGTTAACAAAATGTTTAAAAAGAAAGATAAAGATTTTTATGAGATTAAAGTATGCATATATTCCGTTATCGTTTCTAATAAATTCTATTGGGTATTTGATAGGAATTGAGGAGCCATTGTCCTCAGCTCAAAAGAAGGGTAAATAGATTCTCTAGAGAATTATCCTGGTCATGTGAGTACTTGTACGAATTGTATAGACTAAAGTGGTTTATATACTTTTATTATAGTAAAAGAGAATGAGTTTTTGGAAATGGTTGTGAAAGTATTAAACTCTACGGATCACATGTTTGAAGAAATTAGATGTGAATTAGGAAAAGGTTTTTTAAATAATTTCAAAGAGTTATATTTGCGATTGGGTTTTAAGTGTAAAAGAAGGGGGTTTGGGGAAGTTTAATCTTTGTAAAAGAAAAGTTAAAAATGGATTTTAATAAAAGAAAAGGATTTTGAGACATATTCAAATGAAAAATAAGTTAAGATTTCAAAGGGTGATATTTTAAGAAGATTGATTAAAGAAGTGTTTTAAGTAAAAAAAATGGTGTTTGAGGCACTTTAATAGCTATGCTATAGTCCAAGTGGATCTATGGATATATATGCACAGATGTTGCAGTCAAGCTCATGGTTAAGTGAGTGTTATATTATATATGGTGTGTCCTTATCACTGGAACTGGTATAGTAGCACCTGGATCATTACTTGTGCTTATCCGAGAATGTCCATATGGTATTAGATCTAACGTGAACAGGTGATCACCGGGCTTTAATGACCCTTGGATATTTTTGTGTTGTGATAAGATGAGGAGAGGTGTGGTGATGTGATATAAATCTTTTGAGCTTTTGAGCTATTTGAGTTCTTTTTGAGATATTTGAGTTGGTGTTTTTATGTAATTTTCTAAAGAGTTTCAAAGAGATTTGGGTTGAGTAAAAGTAATTGGAAAATAAATTTTGAGAAGTATGAAGAAGTGGTGTTTCTAAAATATGTTGTGCAAGTGGAAAGAGTGTTTTAAAAAGAGTTTTAAAAGTGATATGATTTTATGAGAAGTATTTTGGGAAGGTGTGCGTGTTTTCAAAGAGAAGGTGATCAATAGCTATTTTGCTAATTTACTTTATGCTTTTCATATTAGTATTCACCAGCTTTTCATAGCTGACTTTCTCCTTTCCCTTCTAGGTGATCGATGATCAGCTTCAGTTTAGTGTCTACCAGTCCAGCAGTTGAGCAGGAGTACTACGAGTGGAGTTTCTGAGTAGTTTGTTTTCAGGTATCAATTGTATTTGAGAGTTTTTATTTTAGTTGTGTCTATATCTTTTATATTTGAGTCTGTATTTATCAGGGCTAGTTGTGGGTGTTCTGGTGTTGTGCGAGTAGAGGTGTGGAGTTGATTGTATCATCAGAGTATATTTTCAGTTTAGTAATTTATTTCAGATGTTGTAGTGAGTTGTTTATATTTAGAGTATGCTGCCGCCACACGTCATTCTTAGATAATTGGTTTTACAATTATCAGGAATGAGACGTGACGAGTTCCGACAGGATTACGGGATTCTGGAAGATGTTGTTGTTAGCCTAGCTCCTAAGGGATATTTTCGGAGCTCTACAGACAACAATATCCTCCATATCCCAGTAATCCAAGTCGTGGAAGCTGGGGTGAGATTCCCTCTTCACCCTCTATTGAGGCATTTTCTTTCTTACCTGAACTCGACACTGATGCAAGTGGCAACCAACACAGTCCATGTTGTGATGGGCGTTGTCGTGCTAATTCAAATTACTAGATCCTGGATTGACATCTGGGAGCTATTATACCATTACATCGTGAAAGGTCATTCTGAAAGGGGAAAACTGGTGATATGGCTCCTGGATTCTACAAGGGACGACGACGATGATTATTTAATCGTGACATGGAATCAGGAGTTCACTCCTGGGTCTAAGAGGGATCACCCAGTTTCCTATACAGACGGATCCTCTCTTTAGTAACTCTTTCTGCTTTCTCTTTCTATTACTTTCTGGATACAAACTTGACTTGCCTTTGCTGTTGCAGACCCCTTCGTGAATAGGAACTCCCTTCACAACAAATTTTCCAAGACCCAAGAAGTGTCCAAGGCCATAAGCTTTCAACTTCCGTTTGGGAAGTTGATCGACAGATCTGTGAGAATCTTCTTGGTTACGTGTCGTACTACCGAGGTACTGTGGTGTTAGGTGTCCTAGACTGATTCCTAATATAGCCCTTGCCAATCTCGCCATCCCTTTGGAATTCCCCTCCAAGATCAAGGAGTTACTGTTGTTGAGCCCCATCCTATATACATCGAAGCCCTCGACGTTCTGTAAGAGGTAGAGTAGTGGAAGACTCCACCTTCTCCTGGTTCCATTAAAATTGTTGGGACATCATCCTAGGATCCCCAAGACCTCTTCAGTGACTTCACCACTCTACCTGACTGGGACGATGACATAGTGTCCTTCTCCTTTGCTAGTATGTACAAGAAAGGCCCGAGGGCCCGATCTCCTACTCTCTCTAAGAGGAATGAAACTGGGGTCGTGGTCACTACTGCTTTTGTCACGCTTCCACCTACTCCTACCCTCCATCCTGTCCAGGTTCCACCACTACCTCTCCCTACTGCTCTAGAGGCGGCTAATCAGTCTCCCTGCACTTGAGAGAGGTCCAAGGATCCTTCTAATCTGCCTGAGGAGACTCATGCTTTTAAGAGACTAAGGAGGGGGACCCCACCCGGGGTGGACGAAAGGAAGACCCTTGCTAATGATAAAGACTGGGGCCCCATCTTTTATGAATGAGGATGGGACTGTCGTCAAGAAAAGCTACTAGATCCTTAACGAGGTGTCTACACATGGGCTTGCCCATGTTGTAATGCTTCCTACTGATGTCACTGAAGAGACCAAGCACTCCTCAAAGGACTTGTCCCGTAGGGTTATTTTATACTCTCTAAAGGTAAGATTCCTTCCCAAACATTTCTATTGAACTTATTGTTCCTTATTCTGACTTGTTTTCTTCTGTCTTTGTTTCTAAACAGGTCGTGCAGTGTGTGGCTGAGTTGGACAAGCGGATCAATATCCTGGAATTGAGCATACTAGGGACGTTGACCGACTAAAAAATGTCATGGCACTACCCCAAAAGAATGAGGACAAGATCCATCTCATTTCCAAAAAACACGAAGATGCTCAGGCTATCTTGACCAAAGCTGGAAAAGAAGTGCAAAAGCTCGAGACTGCTTTGGCCCAATCCGACGAGCTGCAGAAGAACCACTACTCAGGAGGCTGCGAAGGCCATAGTGGATGCCCAACTGAGGGTCATACAGTTTGAGTATGATTTTTCCCGCAATGAGCTACAGAAGGCCCAACAATTGGTCAAAGAAGCTTATGACAAGGGGTATGCTCTGACGCAACCCGGTAGAATTATGAGGCCCAATTTTACGAAAAACTTCCCAAACTTAAGGACCTCATCTTTTTGGAGATGTGCGTGGTCACCATGGATGCATGTGGCATGGCAAAGGATTCTCCCTTCCATAGGGAGATTCCCTTGCCTCGCAAACCCATCCCTCCTTCTACCCAAGAGGTTGGTACTGATGTTTCTCCACCTGGTCCCATAACTATCGTATCTGAGCATGCCCCAAATAATCCCGATGATATAGCTTTGGGTAATACCACTGCAAATGTTGATTCCGAGGCCATATCTTCTGTTCCTAATAATGCTGCCCCACTTGACATCACTCCATCTGACGCCCCTACTGATGGTGCTGAGGCTCTCCAGCAATTGAAGATTGTTGAAGTCTAGATAGATTTTTTGTTATGTTCCTTTTCTTTATTTCTTTTTATATTTTTTATGCTTTTTTGTTTGCTTGTTCGAGTTGATGTACGAACTTTTAACCTTTTCTTTTATCAAGGTGTTTATCATTTCTGTTGGTTGTGCCATGCATCTTTACCCTTTGTTGTACTACCTTTGCTTCATCTTTGTCTCTTACACTTAAAATTTTCTTTGAACATAAAGTTGCCGGATGTAGATCTCCATAAAGGCATCTTTATGCAGCTTATCCATACTGCGACCGTTAGGTTGCTCACCTTATTTTCAGCCTTGGACTATCTTGGGGTTTCTCACCCCCTAAAGATAGTTTTTTTAGCTAGGGGCCTATGCGACCCTTGGGATTCTCGCCCATGTTATGCCTTGGGCCCTCTTGAGACATCTGTCCCATAAAGATGTTTGTTTTTGGCTAAAGAACACTGCAGTCCTTTGGTTTCTCACCCATTTTAAGCCGTGGGCCCTATTGGAACATATGTCCCCCGAAGATGGCTTTTTCGGCTAAGGACCACTGTGACCCTTGGGTTTCTCACCCATTTAAACCTTGGGACCTCTTGGACCATATGTCCCCTGAAGATGTTTTTTTCGGCTATGGACCACTACGATCCTTGGATTTCTCATCCATTTTGAACCTGGGTCATCTTGGGACTTCTCATCCCCTTTAAGATAGCTTTTAGTTCGGGACCATTGGGCCCCTAGTCTTCCCATCCAATTTGAGCTCAATACCTTGGAATTTCTGGTCTCTTAAAGGATCTAAGCTCAGAAATGCCGATCCTGGGCCTTCTCAACCCATTCTAAGTATTCTCTACTCATGAGTAAGTGAAAGACCTACCAGACAAACGCCTTTCTCACTTGCATTTGGAATGGAAGCTATTATCCCGTTGGAAGATGGCCTACCAACTATTCGGACCGAATGCTTCAGCTCGGAGAAAAATGACCAGGCCATTGCAAAAGACCTGGATTTGGCAGAAGAAAGAAGAGATAGTGCCCGGATCAAACTCGCAGCTTACCAGCAGGGGCTGACATAAACTTACAACCGAACAGTCCGGGTATAAACATTCAAGCCAGATGACTTGGTCCTACGGAGAGCTGTGGGGGCAAACAAAAAACAGAAGCTCGGACCCAATTGGGAGGGTCCATACCGTGTCACAGATATCATAAGCCCGGGTTCATACCGACTTGAAGATCTCTCCGGACGAAAAATTCCGAGACCCTGGAATGCAAAGAACTTGAGAATGTATTATCATTGACAGGGCCTTTTTGCCCTGGCTATTCGGCGGAACATTTTTATTTTTAACTCCTCTTATTGTACTAAGGCAATGGCCATGCTCAAATTATCGAAAGAAGGTAATTATTTGTGAGAATTCTAGTTTTCAATTGATAAGTGTTTTGGTCCAAGCATATAGCAAGGGCTTTGCCCCGGCCAACGTTTGGCAGATGTAACAAAATACGGCCAGTAAGGGCTTTGCCCCGGCCAAGTTTTGGTAGGATCTTTTAACGTCCGAAAGGACAACAATGTAATTTCCCCGGTCAAAATCCGGGAGGAATACTCTAGTCAAATTTGAAATGCCCGAAGCAAAATATTTCGCACATATTCAAATAGGGGCACATACATACACATAAATCAGCATCATTCAAAATGCACAGTCCGGAATTCCATTACCCCATTACCAAGAAGTCATACCCCAATATTACAAAAGCTACGGAATTATCAAGTTTTTACACAGCATGGAATAAACGCTTCGGAAGGATTACAAAAATTTTTTCTTCAAAATTAAAGACATTGGGCATCTACGGCGCACTGCACCGGCTATATTACTGTTCTTCGGCAGGAAGATCAGCCGTATCAGCCGTAGAAGTTGAAGGGGAAAGGCGTGCGGAGTTGGGAGTCGTCCGGGACACCCAAAACATCCAATCCCTGCAGGTACCCCTTCCGGATAGCCATATCGACCTGCTTTTGGTACTCATCCCCTGCAGTTTCGAAGCTAGCATCGTATCCCATAGCATCGGCCTCCTCCAGCTCCTCCAGCTCCTCCTTATGCTTCTCTACATCATCAGCTCGGGCTTTCTTCTCCGCCTCCAAAGCCTCCATGACCTCAGCATGGGCCTTCTTCTCGGCCTCCAGTGCCTTCACCGCCTCACTTCTGGCCCATTTGGCATCCTTTAGTTTATCCTGGAGCACAGCCTTTTCTGCCAGTCCGGATTTTACTGCCTCCTCAGCCTGCTTACGGAGCCCTACCTCCTTTGCCAGGGTTTCCTCCCGAGATATTGACTTGGACCAAGCAGCATAGGTCCTCTGGATCCCCTGCAAAAATCCAGAGCAAATAAGTTAGGAGACTATTCAATGCAAGAATTGTGTCAAATTGAAGCTGTACCTGGAACATTGCCATCAGTCCGGCAGAGAAAAGTTCATCCTCAGATTTTGGAAGATGCTCCTCGTCCCGGGGAAGCATTACTTCTCGGGCAAAAGCTGGCGCTACTTTCGGGGTGACAACCGAATCGATATTGGTGATGATCCTGTCGTTAAAGTTGAAGGTAAGGCGCTATGGTGGAGGGGCTGAGGAGCTATCCTCTCCCAGCAATTGCTCCAGAACCTCATCAAATTGGTCCTGTGGGACCGCTTCAAATTCAAGCCTCTTCCGCTTGCTGCTAGAGGCAGAGCCGGCAACATTTGGAAGAACGTCAAGAGCCTGTAAGGAAGTCTCAGCAACATGGACGGGCAAAGGTGAGGATAGCACTACATTTGGTGGGGGAGGATTGGGTTGTCCGAGCAGGTTTCGGGCTTGATTTGCTCTTCTCTTAGCCATCAGCAGAGTCTCGGGAGTTTCAGACTCTGTTTCCTCCAGACTTTCTAGATTTACTACGGTCCGGGAGGTAATCCGGACGGGAGGAGAAGCAGGGGGAAAGAGTTGCCTGCACCGGAGAACGGGGCCTTGGTTCCCTCTGTTTGATGAACGAATGGTAAGTGGGTTGGTACCCCAGCAAAGTTGGAACGTCCCGGGTTGAGAGGGGAAGCTCAAATAGCCTCTTGATCTGGTTTTCAGCCGCCTGATTTTTGTACCGGGAGACCGTTCGAGCGACTGCAAAAGTGATCATAGTTATAAAGAATGAAAAGAAATCGCAAGGGAAAGTGAAAGGCAGATTCTTACTGAGACTTCCAATCTCCCAGGGGACGAGGTCTCTTGGGTTGTTAAAGTCTTCCCGGACCGCCACAAACTCATTGGCCCAGGAATCAGAGTCCGGAAGGCGATTCAGCACCGACCCATACCCCTTTCGGGTAGCTGGGAAATAGCGCTGGGAAGCCTTGTTTTGCTTGATGGAGTACAGGCCGAAGAACTCGGCCATGTTAATATTAAGGTTGAACTGATGGTTCAGTTCAACAAGAGAAAGCACAATCCGGTAAAAAAATACCATGAATTGCACCGTGGTCAGTCCCAAGGTTTTCAAGATCTTGGCAAGAAGTCCGGTTATAGGGAACCGTAACCCTCCCTCGATGATCGCCATTATGGGAACAATAATTTTTCCCTATGGTGCTTTATGTCCGGATCACCAAGGGCGTCCAGACCGACCAGCTCCACGTAGACGTTCTCCGGGATGTCATACTTCCTCCGGAACTGCCCGAGGTTCAGACCATTTGAGAAGTATGCAGTAAAGGGGCTAAGCCCGTCCGATCCAGCAGTAGTCGCACTAGCTTCGGCAGCACCACCCCGGTTCCCAGACATGATTACCTAGCCAGTGGAAAAGGAGCGGGATCAGAAAATTGGTCTGGAAAGAGAAGGGAAACCACATGGCGCACTATAGCAGTGCTACAGTGATGTGGATGGTGCTATCGTGCGCAGACTTCTGCGGGGTCAGAGAGAGGGGACACGGAGTTTCCCAAACTCGGGAAAAGAAGAGAGGAGGATGAAAGAATGACTGATACCTGATTTTCGAAGGGATTTGAGGCATTGAATCTTCTCAAATCGTTCCATAAAGTGCTGGATTGCAGTTGCAGAGGTCCTGGGTAGTGAAAAAGAGAGAAGAAGGGGTTTCTACACTTTTATAGCGGGGGAATGGCGGTTCGAATTAAAAACGGACAGACACATTTTTCGAGGCATGGGCTACCGGAAGATGACACATGGCAGGAAGGTTTCAGAAGAAATTACATAGCCATTGGATCCAGACACGTGCCTAGGGTCTGGACATTCCAGACTAGACCCGAGATGAATGTCTCGGGACATGGCCTTACTGACAGGACACTCCCGGACCACTGGGTCAGCAAGGTCAAAAGACAGGAATTGGTTCGACAACTACCGGAGCTTTAGACTCAATACTTACGGTCCATATAGACAGTATTGAGGGGCTATTGTGGTAACCGAACCAAATATGGTCAATGGGGCGGGTATAGGAGCTGGCCCGTTGGGGGCAGGCCTATTGGAGCTAGTGTAGGTTGGACGGACCAACCGGAGGGCTATCGGCCCAACATTCTACAGGAAGAAGTGCTACGGTTAGCCCGACAGGTTAACCGTACACCGGACCTATTGGTCAAGACAAAGCGGGGCTACCACCGTCCCAGTAGTGCACCGGGCGGCAGATATAATTCCGGACTACAATCCGTTTGGACATGGTACGGTACGTCCGGGTCATCCCATTTATTGCTAGGGGTATACCAAATCAACGATCATCTCATGCATATCTATCCTAGATGATCCAGTATGGAAACTTGGGTAAATCCCGGATATTGCGGCGGAACATCCGGGACGGTTACCGCAATTTAAGCCAGATTGGATGCATTGCGGACAACCTATAAATATAGGCATTGTAGACTGGGTAAGAGGGTTGATCATTCTGATTTCTATAGAGTTGTTATGTTGTCAAAATACTCTTTCAAACGCTCATCTGACTTAGGCATCAGAGAGCCTTTCCGGCATCCGATGCCGGGCAGTTCTAACACTCTCTTTGGTTGCAGGAGTCATCCGGTGGTTACTCAGGATCGGATCTTTGGTAAGCAACTTTGGTTATAGGTCTAAGAACCCACATGAGAGTTACAACCAACAAGTATAACTCTCTAACTTGCAGATCGGAGTCTAAAAGTGCCACAAGGGATGGTGATGGATGTGATAGTGAAAATTAAAAAATTCCACTTCCTCGTGGACTTCATGGTATTGGATACGCAACTTGTGGCTAATGTTGTAGCACAAATCCTGGTCATTTTGGGACGTCCCTTCCTTGCAACCGCAAATTCTCAAATCAATTGCAGGAATGGGATCATGCATCTCACATTTGAAAAAATGACGGTGGAATTAAATGTTTTTAATATGTGTAGGCAATCGAGGGATGACGAGGAGATCCATGAGATCAATATAGTGGAAACCTTGGGTTATTGTGGAAGTAATTTCATTAATGACCTATTGGAATCTTGTTTTTTGAATGCCGGGTTGGAGGAACACGTTCCTTCGCCCGAGGAGTTGGAATACATGGCATACTTGGTAGAGGTGGATGTAGTGAGTCGAGTTGGATGGAAGGATAATTTTAAGGAATTGGAGGAAATTGAGAGACCTAGCGAAGCATCTCGAGAGAGGGCACCAAAACTTGAACTTAAACAATTGCCCTCCAATTTGAAGTATGCTTTCTTAGAAATGGATGAAACATACCATGTTGTGATTTCCTCAACCCTTGAGCAAGCTCAAGAGAACAAATTAATGGAGGTGTTGAGGAATCACAAGGATGCTTTGGGGTGGACAATTGCAGATATTCTAGGGATAGACCCAACTCTTTGCACCCATAAGATTTATCTCGAGAATGATGTGAAACCCTCATGACAACCACAATGCCATTTGAATCCCAACATGAAAGATGTCATGAGGAGTGAGATTTTAAAGTTGTTGGATGTCGGCATCATTTACCCTATTGTAGATAACAAATGGGTAAGCCCTGTCCAAGTGGTTCCTACAACGTCGGGAGTCACGGTAGTCAAGAATGAAAAAAATGAATTGATTCCCACTCGAGTTATTACCGTATAACAGTTTTGCATATCAGAAACTAAACACTTGCACAAGAAAGGACCACTTTCTCTTACCTTTCATTGATCAAATGCTTGAGAGGGTGGCAGGGCATGCCTATTATTGCTCCCTTGATGGATACTCGGGGTTTAACCAAATTGAAATCGCTCTTGAGGATCAAGAAAAGACCACATTTACATGCCCATTTGGTACATATGCCTACCGACGAATGCCATTTGGCCTTTGTAATGCACCTGGGACGTTTCAACGGTGCATGTTGGGAATTTTTAGTGACATGATTGAGAGGATAGTTGAAGTGTTCATGGATGACTTTTCGGTTTTCGGAAACACTTTTGAAGATTGCTTGGATCATCTTGAACAAGTCTTGGTGAGATGCGAGAAAAAGAAATTGGTGTTGAATTGAGAGAAGTGTCATTTTATGGTTAACTCCGGAATTGTCTTGGGCCATATTGTTTCGGCAAAGGGGATAGAGGTTGTAAGACCTGACTTAGAAAACTCGTATGTAATTTTTGTTTAACGCAATTTTAATTTATAATTGCATGACTAAAGTAGTCTTGGAGCATATATGATTTAATTTATGATCATATAGAGTGTTTTGAGGAGTTAGATTAATATCAGGCCCTAGTTTTTCCTTAAGTTATGGAGTTTGCATAACTGGTTACGGGTTGCTGGGCGTAACCGGTAGTGCACGTAGATTAGATTGAGGCTTTGGTTTGTCGTTTGTTCAATCGGTAGAATTTGTCTGCTTCACATTCATTTTTGTTTTGAAAGCATTGACATTGATTCATTTTCATTTCACATCTGAATTGCACCTAAGGCATTGGAGAGAAAAAGGAATGAGAGAAATCCAATTGAAGAGAAGGAATTTGTTCGCGGGTTTCAATTGAATAGAATTTTGAGTGAATGGATGATGGTTTGATCTTCTTATGTAAGTTCTTGATATCTCGCTCTTAGTAGTTTGTCTTTTGATTCGTGTTTGAGGTGTCTATTTGAGTTTATTAAGTAAAAGCAAAATATGGCATAATGGGTTTCTAAATTCTAGTTCTTTGGGTTGAATTGAGGTTTTATTGCCATGATTTAGTGGTTTTGGTTAACAGCCTATCTCCGAAATATGTTGATGATATTAGTTTGGTGGTTTGATTGCTATTATGAGTGATTTTGAGGTCAAAACGATGATGAATAGTAGTATTGCATAGATGAACAGTAAAATCGCCATTTCTTAGATCTCAATCTGCAAAAGGCGTAACCGGTTACGCAAGTTGGGGCATAACCGATAGCACATGATTTCTGGGTAACTGGTTAAGATTCAGGCAATTTTTTTGCAGATTTGTCTTGGTAGGGCGTAACCGGTTGCACATAGGGTAGGGGAAACGGTTACGGGTGGTTCGGGTAAAATGTTAAAGTGGGTTTTTTGAGTATGGTTTATTTTCCTTAATGTTATAAAATGAAGTAATAAATGGTAATAAGTGCAATTAATAATATTTATTGGAAATAATGACATAGTAGTTTGTGTGAATAAAAATGGATTGTTTTATGCGTTTTATTCATTTATTTACGCATTTGCATTTATTTGTTCAAGCTTTATTGTATCATTACTGATGATTTCTGTAACGACCCGTATTTTATAAAGTATTTTCCAGAAA
>NMUG010005683.1:0-12996 GCA_002855965.1 Monotropa hypopitys | reverse complement strand
ACGAGCAAATTCAAAAATTTCTCGAGCAAGAGAATAAAATGGAAAATATTTATGAGAACTAAAATGAATTTAAAACTTTGTTTTATTTTTGTGATTTGCTTTCATTAAACGGACAGAGATTTGACTTATTCTAATGTTTTGTTTTGTTTTTGTTTGAAATCTCAAGGGAATAACAAATGATCCGGCGAAAGTCGACTCATAAATTATTTCCTGGTTCAAATCACAAAGGTTACTTATTTTATCGGTGATCTGAACCAAGAGATTTAATTATTTGTTTATTTTGATTTTGTTTGAAAATCTCAAAGGAATAATAAATAATCCGGCAAAAGCTGACTCATAAATTATTTCCCGGTTCAAATAACAAAGGTTACTTATTTCGCCGGTGATCTGAACCAAAAGATTTAATTATTTGTTTGTTTTCATTTTGTTTGAAATCTCAGAGGAATAATAAATGATCTGGTCGAGGCCGATTCATAAACTATTTCCTAATTGAAATCACAAAGGTTACTTAATTCACGGTGATCCAAATCAAGAGATTTAATTATTTGTTTGTTTATATTTTGGGTTTGAAATCTCGAAGGAATAATAAATGATCCGGTCGGGGCCGATTCATAAACTATTTCCTGATTTAAATTACAAAGGTTACTTAATTCGCCAGTGATCCAAATCCAGAGATTTAATTATTTGTTTATTTTGATTTTTGTTTGAAATCTCAAAGGAATAATAAATGATCCGACAAGAGACGACTCATAAACTATTTTCCGATTCGGATCACAAAGGTTACTTGTTTCACCAGTGATCTAAATCAAGAAATTTAATTATTTGTTCATTTTGATTTTTGTTTGAAAAGGAAAAGGGAATGCGGGGATGATAGCATGAATATGAACATGGGGTATATATGGATGCATATTAATATATATATAGATATATTACATAAGTAAATATATATGTATATATACATCGTGCTAGCATAGCCTAACAGAATGATGTTACATATTACTAGTATATCGGAATGACCGGTCTTTGATAAATTGATTTTTATAAATTCAGACAATGATTAATTGGCTTGTCGGTCGCGACCATACGTTAGCTAGAAGACCATTCAAATAAATTTGTAAATATCAATATAATGAAAATTTGATTTTCAAAGTATCAACGTGTGACCCAAATAGCCGGTCGGCATAACCTAACACGAGGCAGAGGTATCCCACTTGAAAGTGTGATCCAAACAGCCGGTCGGCATAACCTGACACGAAGTTGAGGCATCCCACTCGAAATTCAGAAGATCAATTTTCCAAAACATAAAAGGTCAATTGATTCTTGAGAATTCGTAATTCGATTAAGTAGCCAATTTGATTATGGCCATTCATATTGCGAACATAGCATCCAATGAATTTCGAGAATCAATCTTTCTAAATGGCGGAAATTAAATTATCGATGGAATCGATGCTTTATTTTCTATGCCAAGATCAAACATAAAAGAGAAATTTCATTTCTGCAATTAAAAAGAAAAATGTATATTTGTATACCTTGTCGGAATTATAATTGGTGTAGGACAAGTTCTCCGATTCAGTTCGTACGACTATAATGACGTATAGTATTCGGGCGCCGCCCCTACTATAACGAAACTATAACCCCAAAATAGTAACCGGGACCTTCCTAAGGTGAGGTATAAAATTCAATATAATGATTATAGAATACAACTTTTAAGTAAGAAGTGATTTTTGACGAGATTCCGGCAGCGGTTCGGCTAGGTTTTAGGGTCTTTCGACTTATCGAAAAGGATTTGGTTTGGAATTTGGGATTTGGTTTTGGTGATTCAAACTTTTGGTCATTGGATTTTGTATGACTAGGGCTGACTTGGATGAGTGGTAAAAGGATAAGAATAGTTGGGAGGATATTTGAAGAGGTTAGGGTTGATTTGGACTAGTTTTAGGGATTTTTGGAAGGGTAGGAAGTGTTCTTCTCAGAACAGAAAGTTCAGAGAATACTTTGATAGAGATTTGGGACTGCTGGAACTTCTCCCCAAATGGCCAGGGAGGCCCTCCTTATATAGGAGTCTATCGCACCTATAGGTGCGACAGTGACGTCACCTTTTTAACAGCCCCTTTGGCTGGGGGCTGGGGCGGGTAATCCACTTTTGGACTGGCTAAGACGTCCTTATTCGGATGCTGTGGACAATTCCCTCTTTTTGGGATGGAATTTATTTTCCTTTTTCTTTCTATTTCCAAGAATTCCAATAATATTTTGTTTTGCACTGATAGTTCCCGAGCTGACTGCGCTGTAGCATTGCAGGCCCTACTGCTGAGAAAATTGCTATCGCCATAATTTTTGTTTAGTCGAATCATGAATTTTAAAATTATTGCCGCTGGAATCAGATGATGTTTCGAGAACCGCTCGTTTTTTGGTGCTTTTACTTTAAACAAAATCTCGCGGTTTGCGTTCGTCTCATCGATGTGAGATAATTCGCCAAAACTATTCCACAGTAAATCTCTGTCTTTTTGTCGAGACTCCATAAAAATTTGGTTTGCAGATTGCCGATGTCGGCTCATCGTTCCACGATAATCTGAACAAAATAGTGTCTGGACCCAACTAAATTCTACTCATTCATCCGATGACATCAGCGTTAATACAGACTTCCCATGAATGAATTTAATGTCGAATTTTCATTGAGATACTGGATTTTGGACACTCGTATTAATTTCAGCAGATCCCGACCTGAAATATATGCGGTGTAATGATTTTTTCAGTGTCCGTTTGCTGTTTGTCACGAACTGCATATCATTTCAAAAAACTGACTCTGGATAAATGTTCCTCATCATTTTAATGACATTTATTCATTGGTAACTCATTAGTGCCCATTGTCGGTGTTGCTTGTGAGAGGTTCGGGCATCTCGTAAATGTGTTCTGATCCGTTCTGAATATGGTTTGACTGATTCTGAGTTTGACTTGATTGATTTCGAGCTTGACTTGATTGATTCCGATCAGTGGGTCAAAATAGGGTATCAACAGCTGCCCCTCTTTGTATTTTTTTGCACAACAATAATATACAAAGATGCATCATTTTGATTCACGGCTCGTCTTTCTAATATTTTCTTAGGTTCTTGACACTGCTTTGCATTGTCTGACTGGATTAGAGAAAATTTCTGATTTGTCTTGAATATTGATTTGACACTGTAAAGTCTTGAAACATATTGGTACAATGTACATTATGATTGAGCACTTTTTGGGGTTGGCCAAATTCACTCTGGTGGAGAGAGAGGATGTAATTCTGTCGAATATACCTGTGATAACAAAATAGGAGAATAATTATTTCTAGAAATTTGAAATGATTATATATCCCTGAATGGAATCAGACAAAAAGTAGTTCAATTCTGAAAATTTTGTTCTTGGAATTGATTTTTGAATTTTTTTATTTTTTATCTCAATCCAGATGGAAAAACTGATTAAAAAATGTTCCAGACGAGGAACTAATTTGGAAGATGTTCCAGACGATGAATTGATCTTGAAAGTGTTCCGGACGAGGAACTAGTTTTGAAAATATTCCACATGAGGAACTGATTTTGAAAATGTTCCGGGCGATGAACTAACTTTGAAGATGTTCCGGACAAGGAACTGATTTTAAAGATATTGACCTAAAAAAGGTATAACATGAAATTTTGAAAAGTAACCACGGGCAGGTTACTATAAATTTTGATTTTAAAAAGTAACTACAGGCGGTTTACTATGAAATTTGATTTTGAAAAGTAACCACAGACAGGTTACTGTGAATTTTGATTTTGAAAAGTAACTATAAGGAGGTGTTACTTGAAATTTTGAAAAGTAACCATAGGAAGATGTCACTTTTTTTATTCTTTTTTTTTTTGAAAAGTAACTGTCGACGGTGAAAACTTTCACTGTCGTTGAGTGCTTCTGCTGAACTAAACTTAAGATCCCTTCCTTCCCAAATTCCTTAGTATTATCCAATCTCAGTCCCAAATGGAGTAACAAATCCTTATCGAAAGAGAGAAAAATAGAGAGAATATCAGAGCACTAGAGGATATGTGTGACCGTACCTTTCACAGGTGAAGAAAATTGCCTTTTGTATCTCTACTCTCTTCATTAATGGCGACCTTCCAACTCCTTGATTTCTCATCAAAGAGGGGGAATGAATATGGACAGAAGACTCATCATCGTCTTCTCCGTTACATCCTTACAACTTCTCTTCTTAATCAGGTCAAAACGATTCTTCTGATGGTGTGAACATAATACATGCATTTATGGTCACTAACTGACCAATTAATGCCCAGACGTATTTCTGCCGCACAGCCAAGACCCCGCGCTGAAGATGCATGCCGCACTAACGAGCCTTATCCTCAGCCGACGTCCCCGATCAACGTAAAGCTTATCTCATCCGTGTGATCCACCTCGTGCACCCTCACACCAGCACTGCCAGGATATCCTTCTAGGCCTAATCCTGACCGCGCTGCAGGCAATGACATGCACGAGCTGGCTATATCACTTTGGCTAAGGTCCCAACGTTAACCCTTTTACAACTGTCCCAACTAAATCATCCATAATCTGATAAGAATGTCCCTGAATAGGTTCTTCTTACCCTATTGGACATGTTATCAGCTTATCACAGATAATCTAATCAGCAATGTCAATACTCCTACAAGACACCCCGCGCAGATGTCCTAATCTCGCAGAGATGACCTTATCTGCAACGCCAACTCAAGGAAACATGACCTTTACATCAAACTTAGAATTATTAACAATCTGGCTGCACTAAATAACATCTTCAACTGATGAATCTGTACTGCCACGTGTCATCTATACTTTACCCCTCCACAATTGCCCCCAGCTTCTCCTGCTCCAGCCGCACTACAGGAGTAGGTGAAGATATCTGGACAATAAACAAAACGATGATGTTCCAACCTCTGTGGTTAACGTGTAACCGCCATACTTTTAAACCGTCAATAATCATTACATTCAATAAATATGGTGGGACCCAAACACACTCTTCCATATTAAATAGGTCCGCTCCCCCACATTGACAGCGACCCGTTGCAAATTTGAAATTCCCCAAAACACGCACCTCAATCATCTCTCCCCCCATTCTTCAAGATATAAACCGCCTCAAATTCCTTTATCTTTTTATCTTCCCCACTCAACTCTCTGAGAACCGAACCGTTCATCGTTCCTCCAAACCTTTCATCCACTCTCAGAACTCTGTAAGTCTTCTAACTTTCTCTTCTCTTATTTTCTTTCGTACTGTCTCCTATCATTGCCCCCCCAAACTTCACAATCATTCTAACAACCATGGGCATATTCCGTGCTCGAATTGGTACCCCTACAAAACTTCTGGCCTTCAGAGTACTCTACAACATACCCGGAGACGTTGTTGTGGAGCATGTACCTTCAAACTTCGACTTTAACACTATTGACGATAACACCCTAATCATCCCTATGATCCAAGTTTTTGAGGGTGGAATTACATTCCCCTTACATCCATTCTTCCGCCGTTTCTGCCATTATATGGGACTTCGCCCTAGACAAATGTCAACCAATATGGTTCGCATTGTGATGGGAGTGAATACCCTCAACGAAATTACAGGGTCTCGAATGACCATTCATGAAATCCTGTACCATTACACAGTAAACCGTACTAACGAAGGAATCTGGTATTTCAAAAACAGGACGGCCAGGGGGAGACTCGTTGAATCCATCCCTGACTCTGAGAAGGGCGCCGAAGAAGATTTATTCATTGTTACGGGCAATTGGGAGTTTTACGAAGGAGCCCCCCAGGATGATCCTATCCCTCGCAAAGACGGCTATCCCTGTCAGTCTGACCGACTGTCTGCACACATCTTCCCTCCAGCTTTATTTCAATACATCCTATTTATTGACTAATTTCTCTCTTTGCAGCTGCTCCTGCCATCAACCGAAGATCTTCCAAAACAGTGGATACTTGGAAATGAGGTAAACACAGCCCTCAATCACACAAACGAGCAAGGTCAGATGCTCGACCGGGCCATCCACAACCTGCTCGGATACCTGCCCCACTACCGCGGCTATCGCGGAGTGTACCAACCTCAACTCGCTATTTTACAAGTACTCCCGGATCCTCCTTCCCCTCCAGCACAAGTCATAGGAACATTAGTCGCTGACACTTCAGCAAGCGAACGTGGTAAGTCAATCGTTGCTACAACTCCTTCTGCTGAAGTAGGCTCTTCTTCCCGAGCACGAGAACAAGCCTCATCCCCCCAACACACCATGTCTTCATTCGATTTCAATTCTATGGCACCTGGCATGCTTCCCCTTCCGGCCCGCAGAGGTCGAGGAATAACCATAGGGCGTACCCGCACTGATACGCGGACAGTCCCTACTAGAACAGTTGTCGCCACTACAACCACTGCTGCTACTGCAACCACTCAAATATCAACAACTAGTACTTCTGCCGCACTTCCCTCCGGACCTCCAGCGAGAACAACAACAACAACAACCGACCCCTTAACAAGCCAACTCTCAACTTCTGATGTCCTGACTTCAAGCACCATTGTCACAGATCTTCCTATGACAACCACTCCACTCATAACAACGCAAGTTGGTTACCTCCCCCCATCCCCCAAAAGACGCCGCACAAATGACTCCATCCCCGAGTTTGCTAATGAGAGCCTCTTTGCCAATGACCCCTCTCAGCCTCACACATGGAAGCCTCTGCTTTGCAAGGGGGGAAACACACGGAGAGTGCTTACTGGAGATTCGATTGCTGATCCTGCCACCGCTGTTGGCCTGGCTGAAGCACTGCTGCTATCAAAGGACATGATCCTAGAGCAGAATTCTGAGAGCGTAACCCTTTATGAAAAGATTCTCTTCGATTCAATCAAGGTACATTGTCCAATTTTTTCCTTCTTTTCTGGCTAACTGAAACTTAACTTACAACTTCGACTTCCCCTCATTTCAGACCGTTCAATGCGCCACCTTACTAAAGCGGAAGCTGGATGAAACGTCTGAGGCCGCCCACCGTGAATCCTCCATGGTGATCAAGCTCATGGTTAGGGTCCCTGAGGCCCAAAAGAAGGTTGAATTCTTGAAGAACCAAACTGCCGAGCTGGGAGGGGAGCTGGTTGCCGAGAAGGCTAAAGTCCTGACCATGGAGATGGAAAAGATGGACATGGCCAATTCTGCCAAGACCAAGCTCGAGTTGGCACAGGCCGAGTATGATCGAGAAATGAGGAAAAAAGAAGATCTCCACAAAGTTGCTATCAAAAAGCTAGAGGACAGGGTCCAGCGTCGGGACAATTCACTGAAAGCCGCTGTCGTGACGGGAAATTTTTCTGTCCTTCCCTCGTCCTCCGTCTGGCGGGAGGCATTTTCCGGGACGGAAGAAGATGCGTTGATGGATTTGATTTAAAAATGTGGGGGTTTGTTTGAAAATGGATGGCGGCCTGAGTATGCCGATTTCGAATTTTCGGAGTCGCCACTTGGTATTGAGCTATGGTGTACCAAGTCACCGGAATTTTTGTTGTAAAAAGATGTCATTTTGTTTTAGGAAAATATCTTTTTATTTTGGAAAGGTGTCTGCAAAACCAGAAATTCGAGTTCGGGATTAAATTACGAATGGGGAAGGTGTTAGGCACCCCACTCGCCCTTTCGGTACTTCTTTTTCAGAAATAAATCTCTTTTTGAATTGAAATCGATCATTTCCTCGGCTAAGAGAAATGTAAAATTATTACTGATTTATGAATGAAATGAATTGAATAGAAAAGACTCCGAGATATAGTTGTTGACGGGCAGATTTCGGACCGGTTTTGGAAAGGGGATATTTTAAAAGGGATATGAGTGACTTTTGACCCGGTTTTGATGCAAAAGGATTGTTTTTGAACCAGACAGAACTTCGGCGAAAACTGGTTTTCTACGGTCGGACAGAATTCCGACCGCGTTTGAAGATGTCTTTTATTTGGAATAGTCGAACAGAACTTCGACGTATTTTGAAAACGAAATTTTGAGATGGACGGAACTTCGGCTAAAATCTTTGAAGGATATTTTTCTACGACCGGACAGAATTCCGATCGCGTTTTGAGAAATGATTTTAGTTGGACAGAGCTTCGACTGTATTTTCGACAATGTTTTGAAATAGGTCGGACAGAACTTCGACCGTTTTCTGAAAAAGATAAGATATTTTTGGTTTGGGAAATTCCAAAGAATATCGAGTGAATCGGGATGACCCGAGTCACAAGGCATTCCAGTGATCTGACTCTGACAGCTACTTCAAGCTTTCATTTCAGACATCGGATCGAGGAATTTGTTTTTGAATGTTAAAGTGTTTTGTATTTTTCAGTCGGACAGAGCTTCGACCGGAAAAATGTTTTTCTATAAAAATTGTCGGAATATGTTTTAACCAGGCTTTGGAAGAAGAATTGTTTTTTACCAATCAGGCAGAGCTTCGACTGGGTTTTGAAAATTAGGGGAAGTGATTTTACTTTCTTTTAAGTGTGGGAAAAATCCTCCCGGGATATCGAGTGCTTCGGAAATGATCCGAGTCACAAAGCATTCCTTCGATCCGATTCTGACAGCTACTGCAAGCTTTCACTTCAGACAACGGATACAGGATTTTAATTTTTGTTTGAAAGTATTTTGGGGAAAGCGAAAGTTAATCGCTGAAGAGAGATAGAATATGTATATTGTAATATGTATATATGGACAGGGGTATAAGATATCATATATATAAACCGAGTTGGATATATTCCGAGCTAGACGGCAAGTATATATATAACCGAGCTGGATATATTTCGAGCTAGATGGCAACAATTGATAAGATATCATATATAACCGAGCTGGATATATTCCGAGATAGACGGCAGATATTTTGAAGCATAGCCAAGCATGTGTCGAATTCTAACGAGGAGAAAGACATAAAATAACGAACTCTTTAAACAGATATGGGTTCGAAAGCGATAAAAGACAAGTATTAAAAAAAATCTCGTCAAATATATTAATTGGATCTGTACAAATCGGGGAGACGACTTCTGTAGATAGCTTCTTTAAAATATAGTAGGGTATAGTATCGGACGCGGCCGAAAGACTAGTACCAAACTATGAATTAGAAGACTACCAAGAGTCTCCTGAAAGTAAGAGGCAAATTAATTTACCGAAGAAAGATAAGCTCGAGAATACTTCAAGAACGAGGCTTGTTCTTGGTTGGATTTAGGTTTGTCGGATTTTTGGTCGAAGTTTGGGTAGCTTTTGGAAGAAATTTGAGAGAAAATGCCCAGAGGCTTTGGTGGTTGAAGTTGAAATGGACTTGGAATGAGGTTATTCGGTCTGGATTTTAGTTTCTGAGGTTTGCTATATATATTGAATAATGTCGCAACTATAGTTGCGACATTGTGGAAAAATCTCTCCAAACGCGTGGCTGACCAGCCACGTGTTGGGGAGATATTTTGGAAGGTTCCTAAGGTCGGTTTGAGCTTATCTTGGACAGGTAAATTAATTAAAAATAAAATAAAATACATTTAAAATTGAAAAAGTATCCCGGAGTTATGATCTTGGTCCGAAGCTTTTGTTTATGCTTTGTCGTCCCCTCAGAGAACTCTGACTTTAATATTTTAAATTTGATATTCATGATCGCTGTGTTGGATCACGAATATAGCAAATATCCCGGACTTGATTCGGACACTTTCCGGAAAAACCCTGAAATACGGCTCTGATATTCTGACTGAAATGAAAAGCGGTTAGTGCACCTCCTGGGCTGCTCAACTTCCAGAAAATCTGTTCTGTAGGGAATGTCAGATTTTAAAGATGAGGTTCGTGCAAAATACGTCCGTTGATTTCCGAGGCCGGCTGGCCGTTGCATGGAAATATGAATGAATTGGCGTTTATCCTCAACTGAATTCTGGTGCTGGATCGGATGAAGTCAGTTTTTATATCGGGTTCTCTGTGATGTGATTGTTTTCGATATTCTCCTCAGAAGAAAAATTTCGGACATTCGTGTAGGATTCTGCTTGTGCCGGCCTGTTTGCCAATTCAAATGCGGTTCAGTGCCATCCGTTTGAAGTTTGTTCTGATTGATGCATCGGAATAAAATTCTAAGCCGGGTAAATGTTCCTCAACACTTTACCGTTGCAGTTTTGTCGTTTTCGAGAATTTTGACTGACGTCGGGGCTATTCGCGGTGAGTCTGCACATTCCGGATGTGCATACGGATACTGAAAAAGATCGTTTTGCTGATTTCTGAACTTGCGGGGGCTGAGCCAAAATTTGGGTATCAACAGCTGCCCTTCTTTGTGTACGTTGCGTAGCAGCGGTAGACAAAGACTAATTAATGCGTGAAATTTAGACTCACGGCTTATGTGTTTCAGATTTTTCTCGGCTCCTCAGAGGAATTTGACATCTGCTAGTGGGATCGGAAAATTTTTTGGAGTTGTCGATGACGCAGATTGGGCTCCTGAAGTTGCGGTTCGGACCGGCGGATCGCGTTCTGGATCTGATCTAATCCTCTCCCCAAAAATGCCAAAAGTTGCCCCTTGGGATGCCAGCTGTGCGCGTGGCTCGAGACTGGCAGCATTTAAAACTTTTGACCAATGTCGCAACTATAGTTGCGACATTGAGCCTATTTATTTGCTCGTGAAGGCAGTGAGCCTCTATTCTGTTTTGAAGCCTCTAAAGACTCTGAGAGACTTGACAGAGCTCTGACTTCGCTCGGATTTCATTCAACGACGTCCCGATGCTTAATCCTTCGATCGATTCACTCTCGGCGGACTTGATCTGATCATACAAGTAAGTAGTCGACTACTTTTCTTTCCGTTCTTCGGTAAATTTGAATACCTGTACTAGGAAATATGCTAGTTAGTCGAAAACATAAGCTTTAGTTCGATTTTTGTCAGTAGAGTAATGCCCGTGTTGTAGCAGTTATGCTGTCCGTTGTTTTGAAATTCTTCGCGCTAAAGTGATGCTGAAATTTTTGAACAATGACCGTAGATAGAGGTCATTTTAAATTTGTAAATTTGAACTCGACTAGGGCGATCGTTAGTGAGATTACGCCACTAGAAAAAAATGTTTTTGCAAAGATGACCGTAGAAAGGTGTCTCTAAAATTTTTGTGAACAATGACCGTAGATAGATGTCATTTGTGACATTTGACATTTAACTGTGTTTATAGAAAAATAACATTGGAATTTTCGTAGGGCAGGCGAATAGGATCGCGAAAAGTGTTTTTTGAAATTTCAATCGGACAATCTTTAGAAGGACGTCACTTTTTACAATTTTTAGGGACTTGACGGTAATTGTAGGAAAATATCACCGAAGTTTCCGTAGGTTGACGGTCGTACTCGTGACAACGCGTTTTTGAAAAAAATTCGTTCGGACGACCGATAAGAAGTTGACGCTGATTTTTTTTTGATATTTGGACACTATGATCATAGATAGATATCACAATGCTTTAAAAAATCGATTTTAATGGACAGCCTTAGAAAGATGCTATCGTCGGCATGATTTTTGAAAATGAATATTGTAGGTAACCGAATCTTCGTCGTAAGTAGACGGAGAAAATTAAATAATAATCCTAGAAAGATTTTATTAATTGTTGCTCTTTTTCTGAAATTTTGAATGATAACCGTAGGTAGGTATTATCGTAAAAACGTGATTTTGGAACTCAATTAGTAATCGTAGGTAGATATTACTAAATTTAAAATTCTGCAACTTGAACGACAATCGTAGGAAGATATTATCGTAAGCGTGTAACTGACAATTGATTAGTAACCATGGATAGATATCACTAAAATTGTACAACTCTGAAATATGGACGATAATCGTAGTGATTTTTGAAAATTGATTAGTAATCGTAGATAGATATTACTAAAAATTTCTGAATTTTGCAACTTGACTGATAATCATAGAAAGATACTATCGCAAGCGGAATTTTTGCCCTAAGTAATAGCCGTAGGGAGATGCTATCGGTTTATTTTTTTTTTGATAATCCGTCATCGTAGAAAGGTATTTCGAGATTTTAAATCCAATGACCATAAGAAAGGTGTCACTGGGGAGATTTTTTTTTGGGAAACGTGGGCTGATGGTCCTAGAAAGATACCATCGAGATCCCGGGACTAGAAATCTGTAGTGTTTTAAAAGGTACTACCGAAATTATTTTCTGAAAATTTAAATTTATATCCTTAGGGAGGTGCCACCTGAGTTTCTGAAAAACGTGAACCTACGGCCTTAGATAGATGCCAGTATAGATTTTGAAAATATGAACTCGGGGCTCGAATTAGTTACTGCCAAGGATTTGAAAATTGTGACCTGTGGTCTTAGAAAGATACCACTGTAGGTTTTTGAAAAAGATTTTGAAACTGTAGTCTTAGAAAGGTACTACTGAATTTTTTTTTGAAAATATAAACCTGTAGCCTTGGAAAGGTACTGCCCTAGGTATTTGAAAGCTTAACTTGCGGCCTTAGTGAGGTGCCACTGTAGGTTTCGAACAGAGATTCGGGATCGTAGTCTTAGAAAGATACTACTGATATTCTCAGAGATGCCAGCCTGTAGTCTTAGAAAGGTGCTACCTCGGGTTTTTAAGAAGGTTAACATGTGGCCTTGGGAAGGTACCACTGTAGGTTTTTGGAAATTGTAAGTCCGTAGTCTTAGAGAGACACTACTTGAATTTCTGGAAATACCGGCTTGTAGTCTTAGAAAGGTACTATCTCGGGGCTTTCTGAAATGCCGGCTTGTAGTCTTAGGAAGGTACTACCTCGGGGCTTTCTGAAAATACTGGCTTGTAGTCTTAGGAAGGTACTACCTCGGGGCTTTATAACATGTGGTCATCGGAAGGTACCACTGTAGGTTTCAGAGACTCAACTTCATAGTCTTAGAAAGATGCTACTCGGATTCTGGGCAATGCTAGCTTGTAGTCTTAGAAAGGTACTACCCCGTGCATCTGAGCGGTTTAACTTGTGGCCTTAGCGAGGTACCACTGTAAGTTTCTGAACTTTTAACTCCGCAGTCTTAGAGAGATACTACTTGAA
>NMUG010005682.1:0-12997 GCA_002855965.1 Monotropa hypopitys | reverse complement strand
GGTCGTTCATTGGAGTTGCACGTAGCTTTCATTATCAGATATGTTCTTGAGTTTGGGTTACTTTGAGGTCGTGTCGCACTCACTTGGTTTGGGTTTTCTTTCTCTCGTTTTACCCTTTTGTGTGGACACTTAGGCATGCACCCGCAAGTGCATGCTTTGTAGTAGTTAGGGGTTTTTCTACTAAGATGTGGTTCGCTCAGACCCTCTTTCTTTTCCTTTTTACAGCACTTGTTTGCAGGGCTTGTTGTGGTTGTGGACTTGGAGCTTGGATTGCTACTGGATCCTTGAGAGCTTGCCACCTTGGTACACTCTGTACTTCCTTTCTTGTACTTTCTTTTCAGTTGTAGTAGCCTTTTGTATATTTAGTCTTTCACACTCTTTATATCTTTTATGATTTATTCTTGTATCATATGCACTGTAATGGTTACTTCAACTAATATGTATCTGGATGGCAAGTAGTTTATTCCCCATTTACTTTTTTATGATTATTTCAAAAAAATGATTTTAAAAAAGTTGGGACGTGACATGTTATATCTTGGAGCTATGCGGGTATTGTCATTTGCAACTTGAGGTAATGATGGTATTGGGTGGTTTATACTACCCCGGAGGTACATTGCTCTCTTTCCTTCTTTTTACTGTCTTTTGCACTGTGGATATTGCACCATTTAAGTTGGGGGGAGTGGCGCATGATTTGCATTCTTGTGCCATATCTTTTGTTTATTTTCCCTTTTTAGTCCCATTTTAGAGTATTAAAAATTTAAAAATTTTGAATCGACGGTCTAGTATAGCCGCCTGTCTTTATTTTCCCCTTTGAGACAGGGAGAAAAGTATATCTCGTTTCATCCACGTGACGGATTCATTAGGTAAATAGTGAGTTACTTTTGCATGAAATTTGGGATTTTGTGAGTTTTTAACTCTGTGACATGAGTAGGAACTTGTTGAGACTTTTTAGGACTTGTTGGTGGCATATTGGGTCACTTTGCTAGCATTTTGCAAGAACTTGCTTTGGCACTAGTTTCTAACCTTATTGCACTTCACGTAAATAATAGGCTTGAGTCGCTTGTGAGTCACATCTCAGATGTCTAGAAGGCTAGTTTAGTGGAGACTTATGCCCAAGTGAGCTTAGTGCCTTACCTTTTCTTGGAGTGGTGTCAAATGAACTCTTGTTGTCACGAAAACAAAATTTTACTCGTTGTCGATCTCATTAACTTTCATTTTAGCATTGGTAATTCACTATCATCGTCATATCTTTTGGGTTGTCATGCACGGTTGTTGTTGGCCATAGGAAAGGATTATATACATTCTTTGATCTTTTGTGCCGGTTCATTCCTTCTTATATATTACCCTTTGCTAGCCCACTTGAGCCCCCCTTACATGAACCATTTTCTTCTTTGAGCCTTAAAATTTCATATTATGCTTTGAGAATTGCAAAAATCATGTTTAAGATGTATTTAGAGTTATAAGGTGGTTTATGTTTTGTTATTTATTATTGGTGTACCTTCCCCTAGAAAAACATCATAAAAATTCCAAAAGTTAGAAAACCAAACAAGTTGTGGGGTCACCTAATCATTTGTAAATAAGAAACATTTTGTTCTTCATGTTGGGATGTATTGGTGGTTGAGGAAAATAAATGAATATGGCATAGTTGAAAATTAAAAGAATTGGAGATGTGAATTAGTTGACAAGGGCCCCATTGATTGAGTTGCCTCTATCATTTGTATATGTCTATTCTCAAGCATCCAAAGTTAACCCTTAGCCCGATATGTGTCCGATACGTGTACGATACGTGTACGATACGTGTACGATACATTCCCTTACCTTACGCTATAATCGGAAAGACCTATTTGATCATATAGGTCAACAATCATTTGTGCATGTAGATTTAGAAGCAATGTTCCCTTTGCTATGCATTTCTAATCATGAGATCTTATCCACTTACATATAGCTTCTTTTGTGTTACGATGTGCGGAATGTTTTGATTTTCATCATATATATCCTCCTCCCTCACATATGAGAGTTTGATATATGCACCTTGTTTCAAAGAGTCTTATTTGTTGAGTGCATGACACGGTGCGATTTGAAGTCGAGACTCGGTCCGGATAGACTTTTGGGTTGTGTCTCACTTACGATGACAGGTCTTGCACACACAAATTAGATTTTGGTGTCGTGACTTGTTTTTGTACTTTCTAACATTGTGAACTTCATTTGCCTGTACTTCTTTGTAAGGATCCATTTTCTTTCTTATGTTTTGAGTCTTGGCTTGCATATTTGTATGCCATGTAAAAGTAGTTTGCTATGCTTTGTGGGTGATCATTGATAAAAACACTCATGATACCCTACTCGTCCTACCGGGCTACTCGGGGGTTCAAAGGACCTATCCCTTTACATTCTTGTTGTTAATTAGATCGAGTCGTAGTGTGACTTTGCTCGGAATTAGCAAACGATAAGTTGGGGGGGTGATAGATACACTATTTTGTAGTTTTGTTTGTCTATTTCTCTTCTTCTTTCATTTTACTTTGTTGTTTATGTAATTATATTTATTCATATTAATGTTTTTCTTGTTTTCTAGTAGTTTTGTGTTTTTCAGGTTATCTATCGATCCCCAGACGAGTTCGAAAGTTCCCAATACCATCCCAAGCCATGGGTAAGCACTGCAGGATTGTCCTGGAGGTCCCGGAAGAGCCAGAAGTCACGAGGATACGAGCCTAGACACATCTCAGTTGCAGAACCAGGAACTATCATACGGGTACCGGTCCCTCGACATGTGGGGGACCAGTCCCTCTAGCTTGATCCAGGGAGATATAGAGAGAATATTCTGCAGAGAAGGAATCTTGAGGCGGGGTACCGGTCCACCGACATGTCGGGGACCGGTCCATCTGTTGATCTTTTTGGGTACCGGTCCCCCACATGTACAGGGACCGGTCCCTCTGTGTAATTTCAGTTTTAGCGCAGTTTTGGGTAGTAGGTTTCCAAGGGGGCAGGTACCGGTCCTCCACATGTACGAGGACCGGTCCCTCTGGTTCAGTTCTGCGAAAATCACCTCAGTAATGGCATTTTTGTAATTATTTAGGGTCGGGAGTATATATACTCATGTATATTCGTGAGACTTATGTTTTTTCATTAGTTTTAGGTTTAGTTTGAGGGGAGAGCCTCCCTCTCCTCCTTCGCTTTCTTTCCCACCTTCTCTCTAGCTTTTGGAGCTCATCCATGGAGTTTGGGGGTTTTGCCACGCTTTGATGACGTAAGGAGTCTTCTCCTTTCTCTATCTATGTACTGTATTTCTAGGATTAAGTGTAATAAAATTTGTATTTCATTTTCAATGTTTGCGTTTTATTTGTGTTTTGTGCTTGTATGTAGTTTAATGGAGAGGTAGCCTCCTAGGGTTGGCCTTGGGGTGACTAGCACCCCATGCCTCGACTTGTGTTGATTTGCTCCATGTTAGGGCTAAAATGTAGTGGTCTAGGGTGTAGGAATTCACTACCTAAGGTCTTAGCTAAGCGGTGTTAATCACTTTGATGCGTCGTCGACATAAGATGACACGACACATGTTTGGTGCGATGTCTCGTTAGGTGTTCGACAAAATTCCTAAGTGAACGAATTCACCTCGAAACTACCCAATTGTTATAGAATTGTTGTCTTGAGGTAGCGTAGGGGTTAGGAACATGTAGTTCTCATCTCGGGTCCAACCAAGGGTTGTCGACCTATTTCATAGGTCGTCGACATAAGATGACACGGTCCATGCTTGTAGCATATCACCCGACGAGTGTAAGTTGGCCTAGAGAACCGAATTCTAATCCATGTGTCATCTCTTGACCCATGACTTGTTCTTGAGAGTCAAACATCCCGTGAGAGGTCCTATGCCATGATCCCACTTTCGTGTCGTCATGAGAATCAGAGTAGTCTTTCATAGCCTAGGTTGGGTGTTAGAACCCCCATTACCATTCCGCTTAGTTTAATTAGTTTTCATCTTTTCTTTCTTATGCTTTAGTTTGTTAAGTTTTATAAAAAAAAATAAAAGGCTAGCGTTTTACCGTCTTCACCGCAAAACCTAAACTTCTAAACTAAGCAATTATTTCAACTTCGTCATTTCCCTGTGCATCGACCTCAGACTTATCCACTTTACTTGTAGAGTGTTTATTTTCGTGTTTATAAATTATTAATGGTTGGTTAAGGCTTTTCCGTTAATCAACGACCGATAAAGTCCTTCCATCATCGGTGATCCATTTTCAATGCATAAACACATGAAAAATATATATTCAAACTTTATCTTTGAAGTCAAATGGTGCCAACATTGCCGATACTATGTTGACTAAATCAAGATAAAAATACGAATAAATATTTCTCATGCTAATGAAATAAATTACATCACAGTGAAGATGGAGAGAAAAAGAAAATTTCACTACCTTGTCAAATTACAACAGTCGGTAGGATAAATTTACCAATTTATTCTCACAATTATAACGAAATATAGTATACATGCAAAAAACCCTACTATATTATACTATAATCCGGAATTTTACCGGAATTTTCCTAATGCAAGAAGGTTATAAATAAAATGAAAATTTATCCTAGTTTTGTTAACGAAATTTCCATAGTGTTTCGTCTTAGGTATAGGATGGTTTGGTTTAGGGGAGTAAGAATTTTGGAATGAGATTTTGGTTTTCTTGATTTTTAGTTTTTGGTTGCTGATTTGGGAGTTAAAGGGGCTATTTTAATCAGATTTTTGGGGTTGATGAAATAGCTAAGACTTTAGGAATGGATAAACAAAGTTTAGGATGAATTTGGAGTACGTTTAGGGTGATTTGTAAGGTAGGAAATAGGTTCTGGACTAGACTGAAGTTGAGAGAAAAGTTTGACAGAGTTTTGGGTTGTTGGAAACTGTCCTGGAAGACTGAGAGGTGGCCTTCCTTATATAAGGTCATGTGGCACCTATAGGTGCGACAATGACGTTAGTCAGCACGTCAGCAAAATATTCATGTGCGCTGTGTCATCATCCATGTGCACCGAAGTTGATGGTTATGTTGAGATTCTACCATTTCAAAATGTTTTTTAATTTGCATTTTAAAAGTGATTTGGCACTTTTCCAAAGTGTGTTTATTTTTCTCCTTTTAGTATTTAATGTCCTAAAATTATTTTCTAAAATTATTTTGTTGTCTCAGCATCAGGTGATCAACACAGTGCGGAACTTGGTCCGGACAGAATCCAAACTTATTTTCAATAAATAATTTTTTTTCTTTAATTTTATTTAATGAAAATAAGGAAGTACCCCTCATTTGAATCTAATGACATTTTCAGAAAATCTAATTCCTAATCAAATCAAAATTTTGACCCCTAGTTTAGTATAAAACTGAAAACTGTATATTTTTTGATGAGTAATTGCTTGAAAAATATACCTTCCTCTTTTTATAAAATTATAAAAAAAATAAAATTTTCCGTATAAATTTTTGAGGAACAATTACCGAAATTTTTTATTTCAAAATTCAATATTTTTGAAAATTTATTTTTTTATACTTAGCCAAATTTTAGCAAGAGACAGAGGCATTTTTGTAAATTTCGTAAATTATTGTTTTTATTTTATGGACTTGTCATTCGTTCGTTTGGGGTCTTCGAAGAGTTGATACTTGACATCGGGTGAATGTGCTTGCGTTGGAATGATATCGTGGAGTTTGACTTTGCAAATTATCAAAACATCCCCATAGTCCGATTCAGACCCAATTTGCCCAATTATGTTGATGACAAAGTTGTGCTTTTGGAACCTTGATTTGATCAAGTAAAATGATAAAAATACTCCTAGAAGCCAAATTGACACTCATTGAGGCTAGGATCCTTGTTTTGACGAGATAGTCATCAGAACAATTTGATTTCAACTGATTGTGTTGACAAGATGATGACTCCTTTGCATCTTGATATTTTGCATGACTTTTGGGTCGGTAAATACATGCATTGAGCTTCTTATTGTTTAAGTGGTAAGGCAAAATCAGGTGTCTTAACAAATGATGTAATAATTAGGATGAATGACTTAATTTGGATAGATGATAGCACTATGGGGATAAGAAAATTAAAAATGATTTTAGAAACGATTTTTAGAAGGGATCTAAGTTTTTGAATTTGACATAACATGATGCTCTTACCATAACTTCAAGGGAAAAAATGATTCATGCAATCAATCCTAATTAATTGGGACTAAAAGTCCAGTTTCATTTAATTTGATTTAATTGTCGTGATGAACGACTGAGATTGGATTGTTTATTGAAGTCCAAGTGTGGCCTGGTGAGAAGCAGAATTCCAAAATCACAGCACAAATTGAAGTTAGTAGGTGCTCTCTATACATGAGAGGCACAATTACTCAAAATGAATCCACCATAAAAACTTGGAAACAAAATCCAATCAAAGGCCATTTGAAGTGAAAAGTTTCTTACAACTGTTGAAATACAACCAAGCTGACATTTTCCTTCAAATGAAAAAGTTGATAGAAACTGTTAAAAAAGCCTCACTCAATCTTCCAAGCGTATAAGAGATGGCTAAACCCAGTGCCATTTCCACAATCTTCATCACACAAAATTCTCCAATCTCCACTGCCATTACCTTCACTTTCTGTCACCCCTTGTCTGAAGATGAAAATACCCCGACCTGAATTAGGGCCATTAGTATACAACCAATCATGCACATCCCAAAAGATCAGCACAGGTTTGTTTTCCACCACCACAGATTCATTCCCTCTAAATTTCCAATGCAAATTCATAACACGGATTAGCATAATCCCATCCACACTAATCCACATTTCTGGATCACTAGGCCCAGATAAAGAAGTCTCAATGGTGATATCATGTTCCCTTTTCCCATGCTCAAACATAGTTCTGGAATAGAAACATTTCTTTCCAAACACACTCTCTTTCTTGTGCAACAACAAAGGATCTACCAATGATGGCCTTGATTTTGTTCTTTTGAAGGCCTCATTTTTCATATCTCCTAGCAATAAAACTACCTCATCACCGGACACAACTGCAACGTAAAAATCTGAACAAGGCTCAGGGCTTGTGGAGAATTTTGCAGTGCAGAAATCCCAGAAGACGTCTACTCGTTTCCCATCAACTTTGAACGATTTGAGACCTTTTTTCCCCCAAAATTGCCATGTCTTGAGATCAATTTTGCAATTGTAATGATTTTCACCGTAAGGGTTTTCAATTAAAATGTTGAGGGTGTGGCTCATGAGGTTCTTCAACCATGTTATTGTTACGGTTCGGTTGAAATCTGCAACTTTTGCATCATAGACGGAGGTGACAAAATTCTGGGCAGTTTTGCTAGTTGGGGAATCTGATGTTTGTTTTCCCTCAGAAGACAGTGGGGGTTGGAAATTCGGTATTGCCAAGTCACATGCCTTTGATAAATTGCGATAAGGAAGGTTCGACATTTGTTGTTTCGGCAAAGTTTCATTTCGTAATGTCCAAAGAGTAAGATTTCATCTTCTAACAGAAGTCAAGAAATATAATATTCATCTCTATTTGATGAAAATTCTTTCATCTGTGGCAGAGATTGAAACCTATCAAACCCTTGAAAGAGATTAAACACACAGAATATGCAAGTCGAAGAATCACAACCATGCATACCAATTTGCAGAGAATCCAACCCTGGATCTGTATTTATTGAGAAATATTGATGGAAAAGAGAGGGTAATGGTTGGAGAGGTTTGGATGTATTGACATGAAATTTCTTGGGAATGGTTTGTTTTTTGTTCTTGTTTCTTCTTTTTTTCTATTGATAGGTTGACAGTTTCTCTGAATCTCAGATTGTCCAAAATGTGGCTAGTTGGGCAAATTGGTGGTCTCAGAACCTCCTCCTTTTCTAGCTGTACAATGTTATTTATAGTAAATACAAAGAACAGATGCAAATTTAATACAACAAGAGTGTTGTGACTAAATTTCACCCCATTTGAAAGGTTCACTTTCAACTTAAACATAGCCATTTGGTGCCTGATGCTGAAATTTTCTTTCCATTTTCTTGTCATATTCCTTAAACAACTGGATTCCACTTATTACATCAAAGAAGAAAACTACTTAAGGAGTGTTGATAAGTAAATAAAGCTACATTATTCCAAGACTATCGATATTATTCCACACCCTCAAGTTGTTTCCATTAATTGAGCAGAAACCCAATTTAATACTGCTATTTTGGTTGTTCTCGCCCTTGCAGGTCTAGGGTTCGAGTCTTACCGCGTCCGTGTGCACTGTGTGAGGCCTTACCACGCTGTGTACATGGCAGGATATGCCCAAATGGACCGCTGAGAAGGCCCGGATTTACTCCCTTACGTGTTCTGGGTGGCGTGCGTATGGGGCTCGTCGCGCTTTCGGGTACAAAGCGTTTTTTTAATACTGCTATTTCCCTGGTTGATTTTACAACTAACAAGCAGGATATAAGAGAAAAGAAAAAAAATCAAGAAGCGTGTTGTGATAGTTTAACACTTTTGTCTATGATGAGTGGCATCACAAACATATATTGGAAAAAAAATCTAGATTTTAATCACAAAGTATTCGGTTCAGATACTAATTGAATCGTGAAATAAAACTGGCGAAGAAAAAAGGTCTGAATTATCACGTTCAATGACTTCACTGCGCTCTCAATCTCCGTAGAAAATCGCGAACTCAATACTCCAATATTGACAGTCACTTTTCAAAAACTTAAAAAACGATGAAATCAAATTGCCGCATATGGGGAGTTCCTCAGGGCAAAATCATAAATTTTCCACGAGGTGTCGACCGACTCCTTCTGAATTTGGGCATTGCAGAGTTGCTGCCTTCCCTTGGTTGGCGTAATACACCATTTTAAACCTTCTGGTCGGTTTTCAAAGATAGTGATGAGGGAAATGTTATGTAGCTCAGACCTGACCCCAGACAACGGCTCGGCATATGCTCGGTAATAACGGCTCGGCATATGCTCGGTAATAACGGCTCCGCATATGCTCGGTAATAACGACTCCGCATATGCTCGGTAATAATCACGTCAGCCCGACTACAAGTTCAGTTACACAGATCTATGGGAGGTGAAACCTCTATACAACGGTCAATTGAATTCTAATATGATGCCCGGGGCAGAAGACCCTATCAAAGGAGGTGTAGCCAAGTCCCCGGGATATCATGAATGGCGGAGCGAATCCGCACGGTTAAGGTAACTTCCTTATGAATGGATAACGGGAAGGGAAATAGAGATACGCTTCTGTGAATCTCGGACTGGGCGGCTAGGGTTGCGGAATGATAGGACGCAGGTATATAAGCATAACGATGGTAAACAACAGAGGTACGTATTCATTTTTCTCTAAGCACTTCATAACTTTTCTTCTCTCTCTCAATCAAATATTTACTTGATCGTCGGAGGCGGTTAAGAAGCACAACTCCCCACTTTGTGTCTCTAAATCGTAGTTTTGCAGGTCAAGGCAGAGCACGGAGGGGATCCAATTATCAGCTACCAGCAATCACCAGGTCAGCCGAGCTATTCCGGGAAACTGATTCATCAGTTGGCGTCATCTGTGAAAAAATACATTTTAATCCGGTGAGAAGTTTGTTGCCGAATGGTTCAGACTCGCAACAACAATAGCAGAACTATGGAAATTGAAGGACAAACCTCTTGGGATCCATCGGTTGTCACGGTGGATATGTTTAACCAAATGCAAGAACGGATGGAGGCGATAGCTAGGGCCCTTGAGGAAGAAAAGCATCAAAACTGTCAGATGAGGGAACGGTTGGAGGCAGACCCAGCCCAAAATCCTCCTCTTCCAGTGCACACGGAGGAGGCCCCAATAAGTAATGCAGTGGCAAGCCATGGGGCGAGCCATCACGAAGGGACCGGCCAATGCCTGGAAAGAATTGAGGGGGAGCAGGACGTTATGGCTGCCATGCAGGCACAAATAGACAAGTTATAGGATCAGATTAGGGCCAGAGCCCCGGCCACGGTGGAGGAGTTGGTTTAGAACACAGATTCCCCATTTACCCAAGAGGTGATGCGGATCTCCTTGCCACGCAAGTTCCAAATGCCCTCTCTCGAGACCTTTAATGGATCTACAGACTCCCTCGACCATTTGGAGACCTATAAAAATCTGATGATGTTGCAAGCGGTTCCAGATGAAATTATGTGTCGAGCATTTTCTGTTACACTGAAGGGAAATGTCAGGATGTGGTTCAACAAGCTGAAGTCTGGCACTATCAACCATTTCAAGGAGCTCAGCAAAAGTTTCGTCATCTACTTTATAGTGGGGCAGCGATAATGTAAGCCATCAACCTATTTGCTAACGATTGTGCAGAACAAGGGGGAGTCCCTTGGAGATTTCATTACTCGCTTCACGAAGGAGATGATGCATATCGAGAGCGTCGACAACAAGATATCAATAAATGCTTATATCGCTGGACTTTGGTCTGGACAATTCTTGTTTAATCTCACGCAAGACCCTCCTCAGACTATGGCCGAGCTTATGCTCAGGGTCCAAAAGCACATGAACGCAGAGGAACCCCTTAGCGCCAGGAGAGACAGGGTCACTCAAGAAAATAACAATGCCCCACAGCAAAGTAATGTTCCATCCGATAAGAAGAATAAGGTTTTATGAATAAATAGATAAATTAAAATGTCTTGGAGATGAGTTGGAATTAAATTGAAATCTTTTGGGCTTAGTTTTGGAATTAAAGGTTCAAAGTCAGTAAGGAAAATTATTAGAGGCTTAGCTATGAATCAAGTTAGGAAGCCCAAATTAGGCCCAGCCGGAAGTCAACAGGCCGGACCAGTTCGGTTCGGGTCCAGCCGACCGGCCCAGTCCAGATCCGGACCCCATTGCAGTGCGGCAGCAGCTCTGCCGAGTTGCAAAGTCAAGTCCCATTCGGACTGACGAGCAGCCTGGCTGATGTGACAACTCAGTCGCAGGTTCAGTCTGACACAGTCAGTGCTCAGTTTGACCAGCAGGTCTGATTCGGATTACACCCATCACCGAGCAATTCGGCGGAATTAAGGATATGTCAATCCTTCTCATTAAATACACCTAACCCTCCGAATGGCTATATAAGTACCCCACTCTCAACATTCAAGTCTTCACCAACCATCCCCCGTGCACTCAAAGCTCTAGTAAGAGAAAGTCCACCCTTCGGAGAGCCTGTTGTTCGACATACCTACCCAAAACCTCCAGAACACTTGTCCAACTAAACTTAGCTCCTTAAATAGCCTTCTTAGTCCTCCGGACCACTTGTTTCAACTCAGAAGATTTCCACAGTTTAAACCATCATCCTCCGGACAGAACCCAGCTCGGCCAACCACTTGGGATACTAAGAGCTCAACTCAAGTAATCGTTTAACCTTCCGGTCATGATTTAACTAAACTAATCAAAGTACTATTGTCACACTCCGACCCAAAAATATGGATTAGGATGGACTAAGATTCCACTAACTCTGATTTCTTTAATTTAAACATCAACTTTAAATAGAACTCTTTTATTCGAACTTCAAACTTAAATCTATTTAAGATTAAAACATAAACTAAACATCTCTAATAGTTTTAAAATGACAACATTATATCCAACAACTTCCACATCTTACCCAACATCTTCAGTTCACAGTTTATTATTACAAAACCCTTTACACATCTTTCAAAATTATACCTTAAACTATTCTTGACACATGCCACTGTTCTAAAAGGCCTCGCCTAGGTCCGCCTAGGCCCCGCCTAGGCGCTAGGCGGTAGTGGTCCGCCAAAGTGTTAGGCGGTACCGCCTAGGTGCTAAGAGGTCGTGGTCTGCCGCGACTAAATAGAAATATCATATATTTTATAACGAAATCAAACCAAAGAGAGCCTTAACTCAAAAATATTATATATTTAATGTTATAGAAAAGTTTCATGCATTATTCATTATTGTATTAAATAAATATTAATTATTTTAATAAATAAATAACCGCCTAGTCCCCGCCTAGGCCCCTAGGCGCTAGGCCCCTCTCGACCGCCCGCCTAGCGCCTAACGCCTTTTAGAACATTGTGCCGATAGTGGACGACATCTACGAGCAAACATCAATCCTGCACATCAAAGCTGGAATCCCGAAATGGAATCCCAGGAATGAATAAGAAAACAGAAATTACTAAAATTTAATCAACAGTAAAATAAGAGTGATATATGGATATCTCAACATAAATCATTATCTAAACAGTAGAGATTAGCATGATTAATGTCATGATTATGAATAGGACATAAAACTTCTTCGTATGCATATTTTCAAATTTTAAGACTCGATAAAGCTCATAGCTTACGATAACAAAGCTCATAGTTTACGACAACAAAGCTCATAGCTTACAACGACAAAGCTCGTAGCTTACAACGACAAAGCTCATAGCTTACAACACATGACTCTTCTTTATGTTTTTCTTTCATCGACATTTATTTCATATTATGACTTTCAACCATCTTTAACATGCATATTAATCATTATGCAACTAAACAGAATATTTAAACAACAATGTAACAATGAATAACATTTCTACAATTTAGTAATTAAAGTATATATAATCCACTCACCGAAAACCTTTACAGAGAGGATCTTTTACTGATTTTGAGGTCCTTTGTTCTTTTCTAAATTTCCACCTGTCAATAAATTCATCAATATATAAGATAAATATCTTCAACCAATCATTCCTTATCATTTAAATATTTCAAATTTTATAATTTTCCTTAAAATTTACATTCTGCCCGAAATACTAGATACTGATATCTTGCAATTCTAAGATACCGGTATCTTAGCTAAGGCCTCAGATACCGCTGCTAGGATACCACTTAAGATACCGCATAAGGTACCCTTCTCGTTACCGGTTTCTTGGATTACCCAACATACCGGTTTCTTAAGTCTGCCTGAGATACCGGTTTCTTTCAATTGCACCCTACATGTCTATAACTATTATTATAGATACAATTAGCTAATAATAAATATTATAGAACTTACTAACTCAATTCTAAGTTATACTAGACTTATAGACCGGTCCC
>NMUG010005681.1:0-12997 GCA_002855965.1 Monotropa hypopitys | reverse complement strand
CGTATAATCCAGCCAAGCTTTCCACTTGGGGCAGTAAGTAAAGAAGAGTCGCAAAGCACTATTGCACATTTATCAAATTTTAAGGCATAAAGATTTGAAGGATCATATATTACCGTTGGCAAGCCCTTCTTGCGGAGATGGGCTACGTGGGCAGCATACAATTTCAGTGCTTCATTACGTGGCTCAATAGACAACGCAAACTTTGAATTACTCTGTTAAAATAAGTGCATCGCGATAAGAGTCCACGAGATTGTTAAAGTAAACAGAATAGGGTAAATACAAAAAACAAAGTACGAAAATCAGAAAAAAGAAACATAACTTACCAATGTGTATTCATGACCGCAGTATATGCTTGTGTTATCCGGCAGAGACACCATCTTTTTAAGCGATGAAAGCATCTGGAACACAAGAAAGCAAATTGTTATGATACCGCAATTTGGAAAGAAAATCACTTGCTCTACTTATTCATTTTTTTATTTACTTTTGAGTGTATATTTCACATCTAATTTCATGATCACATTGGACAACATTTTTCCCAGGTGAACCATAATTCACCCAAAGCTAATTGACAATGTTAGTGGAAGAGAAGGACTTGGCACATGAATCGCTCTTTGAGATTACCAGGTTTTGAATCTAACAGAAATATGCTGGACATGAAAAAATTATCTTCAGAAAGTTTGTAAAATTACGGGGACAAGTACAATGTTGGAAATTTGGAACTGGTGGAACTTTAAATCATAGCATTGAACAAAGATGTTTGAAAAACGAGATTTCAGGCCCTAAGTATTTGGGGGCTCAAACCGAAATTGAAATGTGGGGGCTTTATAAAAAAAGAGGAGTAGTCTCGACTAACTACAATATCAAGCCATCTCTATCATCCACTGCTAAATAATTCCAAACCTATCTAGCATTTGTTCCATTCCCATTGTTTGTTTTGGCGATCAATCTTTCACCAGGGGTAAAAATCAAGGACATAAACATTCAACATTGATAAGTAATATATGAATCAAGAAATCAAGCAAAGACATAGGTTAGCCTAGTGGAAGGGGTGCTTCCTTAGCAAGGCATGACCAATACCAATTCAGATGACAAGTTAAAAAATACTCACTTTCCTTCCATCAATTCCCCATAAATTCCCAAAAGTGAGAAGGATCTTAAATGGTGAGGATGCAGTGAACATTTTCCAAGTAATACATATTAACAATGCTCTTAAGGTCTAGAATTTGTTGCTTCGGAAAGATTGTTGATACATTTCTTACGTAATTTGAAATTTAGTTACGGTAGAAATATCAAACAGGATAAAGATACCGAGCATTTCAAAAAAACTTGGATTTTAAAGCGAACTTTCTTAAGTATTCCCCTTTAACTTAGATAACGACATCCTGATATTCCAATTTTGGTTCCACCCATTCATGTCCTCAAAGTACAAGTCCACATCCTTCAACTCCAGAACACTTTTCAAATTTGAGCAGTTTTGAACTTGTGAAGCATATGTTGAGCAATACACCTTGGTAGAGACTACTAAATTATGAAAAACAACATAAATGAAGATCTTTCAAATCGAAAACGGTTATTGGAATTGCCACACCTCGACAGTTTCCAGCAATAAAAAAGATTTCTGGCGGTGAAGTGATTTAAGATGCAATGGATGGAGCAACTCCAAAACTTTTTCGAAAGTCGAGGAGCGACATTTATCCATCTACCACAGTTGAAGAGCATATACATAGGTGCATTACCTAACACCTTCACAAGTTTTAAGTTTTCAAACTTTGAAAAATCGTCCTTTTAACTCTTGATGTTGACGAGTTGTCTGCAGAGATGTTAACTGGTCGAATCAATTAGAATACGAAGATGATCTTACACAAGTTACAATAGAATCCTTTACCTATTAAGCCTCGCAACTCAAATTTCTTTAAACTACTCTATTCCTGCTACTTCATACTTTATACCTTAACAAGTCTTCAGAAAAGAAATTATCTATATTACAATAACGAGGACAAATTTAAAACCTAGCATATTATGTGGCAATGTCCACTACGTATATAGTATATAAATTCTTCTTTTGTGTGTGGTAATAATAGCAGAGTGAGTGATTGAAGGAAAGTTAACCTTTTAACTGGTTTTCTGAACTAATCTCGGACATCACATGGGATGGAAGTACCTCGTCCCCTTTGCCAGACTATTTGTCTTTAAAGTTCTTGATGCAATGCTATTTGACAATTTTATCCCCTACTGTGTATGTTCTTAGATTTTAATTTTTGAGAAGCGATAACTCACAAGTTTGCGGAAGAAGCAAAAGAGAGATTCTTAGAGTTGATTATTTGGAGATTAAAATTCACCTGGGTAAGAAAACACCTTGACCACTAGACAAACACTTCTATCTCACTTGTAATGTGTTTGCAGGTCATTAGCCTTTTATGGATATTTGTTCAGCGTAAAAAGTCACGGCCATTCGTCAAGACAAACACCATATTATGGATATTTGGTTGCTAAGAAAGTAATAGGAGAACAAAACTGTGCGCATTTGAAGTTTATAATTATGCATTCTAAGAAAAGCCACTCACAATGCTTCATTTAATAGTGGCGAAAAAAGAAGGTATGGGTCGTGCAGGAACTCCGAATTGTAGAATCATTAGAGAGGTGATTTTAGAGATGAGCTAGTAACATGTTCAAGAATGTAATTTAGCTGAGTGGAATACAAGTATACTTGACTTTCATGTTGAAGATTTCAACCTTATTTGAGCATTAACTATATACCTTACTAGTCTTACACATTTTTTATGTCTTCGACTCATTGAGGGGAGGATTCTTAAAAACAAAAGATATCAGAAGAAAATGAAGCAAAGAAGATCATCATTATCAAATGGAATTTACTGTCGCTTCGCTCTCAACACCTTGTCCACAGTTGATGAAGGAAAGCTTTACCATAACGCCTTCACAAATTCAACCATTGGATTGACCAATTTGAAATTAAAAACAAATTTGACCCCATTTTAACAAAGCTTTCGGTAAGGACACAGGTTAGAACTCAAACCAAAGTCTGCAGTAGTTCGGATTCTTCAGAATGACGAAAGGTCTTTTTTTTCTCCACCTGTTTGTTCGGGGGAGAAGAAAGGCGGATAAGGAGTAACCTGGATAACCTTATCCTGGGTCCACCCTTATCCAGTGTTTGTTACACCTACACCTGGACAAGATATCCGGGGGGGAGAATGTAACCCCACAGCTACCGGGTAAGGTAATCCAACCTAGCGCCCCAATGATATCTTCTCCTGGCAAAGGAAACTATCCTTGTGCCCCCAAATCCCTGAAGGCACTTCAAGGACAAAAGCTAAAGGCTTGTTGCATTATTCCAGTATACACCTACTCTTATCCACCTATACCAAAAACCAAACAAACCTTCTCACCTAATCCACCCTTCTTACCTAATCTCCTCCCCTTATACCATATCCATCTCTTATCCCCTCATTCCTTGTACACCCACAGCCTTCTCCCTTCCCCAAATGGACCGGTAGAGGTTAATCAAGAACAAAATCACTAAAATTTGATCAATTGGTCCAAGAGATCATTCATTAATCCCTTTAAGGGTTATCAGCCTCCCAAAAAGCAACCACTCCATATTTTTTACCGCTCCACTGCTACTGCACCTGCTGCTCCTAATGACCTTAATATTGGAAAAATTAAGAATACCTTTAACCAAAACCTAAAAACGGTACATCTATATATGACGTTGTTTCAAACCTTTTTGCAAGGGAAAATTTCTAGACCAAAGAAATGAACTCAGTAGCAGGAAGAAGCATAAAGAATTACTTTTATATCTACCTCTTCAGGGGTTCCTTCAAAGAGCTTGCCACATGATAAACTAAACAAAGTGTCCCCTGTAAAAATCGCTTGTGATCCAGGAAAATAAAAGCTAATATGCCCTGCTTGAAATTAAAACAAAAATAAGAGTTAGCAAACAGAAAAGGATAGGTGAAAAAAATACATGCAGGCTATGCATCAAGAGGCAGAGAACAAAGAAAATCTGACAACACCCACGATTAGATCCAGCAACGGTATTAAAGAAATTCTTGCAAATGGGAAAAATAAAATGTTCTGGCAAAATGTTTGAAGTTAAACTACAAAGTTAGAATTACATAATCAACTTATAGGCGATGACGTATCACATAATTTTATAAGATATACAACTAAAATGAGTACAACATAAATTTGATATATGGATAATCCATGAGACCTATGGGATATTCATTGATGATTAGTCATCAGAATGTCAGAAAGTATTTTTGCATTCAGGAACAATAGTTATTTAATGTGTGACAAGAAAACTAGTCAGGAGGTTCCTCTAGCTTAGTTTTAATTGTATAGTGCCCATTCCCATAACCTTCAAATTGTTTCTTTTTCTTCCTTCCCTATAGAGAAGAAGCCTAGTCCTTAATAACCACTTTCAGACAATTGTGCGAAGGAAAACATAACTGCAGATAATGGAAATATTTATGGAAAATAAAATTATATCAATTTAGGCACTAAAATATTAAAGTATTTTTTTAGCATAAAAATGCTGACTAGATCTTGTCCATGTGCAATGCGCATAATCCTAATCTCACTACAGCTTTTTCTTTTTGTTGGTGATATGTACTACATTATCTCATTTAAATTATCCATTCCCACTCCCATTCTACGGGCTCATTCCAGTTTCTCTCTTATCAAGTTAGTTCTGCTGTTTCTATAATGCTGTATCTTATGCACAAGGACAAGGTGGACACTTCAATACTACCTAATAGTACAATTTCAATCACACCACTACATGTGAGATGTTTTGATTCTTTTGAATGCCTTGTTTTTCTTTAAACAGTAATTAATGTCAGTTCCAAAAAGAGGAAAACCAGCGCAGTGTCTTCCACGTGAAATAATGCAGATAACAAGGCCAGGATAATATAATCATTAGACATCTGCTGATAGATGACTCAGCACTTATAGCGTCAGGGTCGCATCTGTAAAGAGTAAAAACACTACTTCAACATGAAATACGTATGTGTTATGATCAATTCTTTTGTAGCAAATCAAAGAAATGATGCAAGAAGTATTTTTGAGTACAGCGTTGATGACATGAATTAAAAAAGAACGGGGGAAAAACTTTCACAAAGTAAATTTTTGATATTCAGTTACTGACTGATGCCAACAGACCAAAAATGGAGCACAGCCAATTCAAATTGAAGGACATACTCAAGACAATTGTTGCACCATATGATGAACCCAAAACAAGATATACAAAGACATACTGAAAAATGTATATATTTTGTAAGCCAAAATCAAGATATATAGGTATACAGTTCTTAGTGTCTACTCATTTCCATTTTACGCAATATTTTGTTAGGAGAAGTGGAAGAAACAAGCATGGTTACCAATATATCCTTTTTCAATTTCCATTTGTTGCTAAAAAATTAGTAAATCGTATGTCAGCCTTCATACTTAAACCATTAATATCAACTGTAAACATTAATGTTGAAAATAATTATTGTATATGGTAAATATATGTTAGTATGGTAGCATGTATATTAGGAAGATTGTAATTAAACCAAATTAGGTAGGTATAATAATTAGATTTGATTTTGTTTTTTATTTTCTTGTTATCCGGTCTATAAATAATTCTTACTTGAGAGAAAAATACACAACATTCGAATATTTTAACATGGTATCAGAGCGGGTTCCAGGAACTTGACTCTTTTCGTTTCATTTCTCTCGCGATCTACCACTTGGACGTTCTCTCTCTCCACTGCAGCCCAATCTAACCTTTTTTTATCAGTTAAAGAGCTGATTTCTGGGCAGATTTAAAGTTGTTCTTCAACTTAGTTTCAGGCTGCTTAGCACTCAGATGTCTCTCGAATTGTCCTCGTCTCTTGCCTCTCTCAACAGCCGCTTGCCATTGTTGTTCATTCCAGATCTGTTCGTTGCTGTGAACATATCTTTTCACTATTGTTGTTCGTTCCAGATCTGGTCGCTATAGCCACTACAATCATGGGTGATAGTTACGTGGAAGGTGGTGGTCGGTGTGGAGGACATAGGGGCGTCATGGCACACAGAAGTGTACTTATTGTGGTGGAACCAACCACGATATTGAGTCTTGTTGGAAGCTTCATGGCAAGCCATCTTGGGCTAATCACGCTAGACTTAAGGGGGAGCCTTCTGCCCTTGTTCTTGTTCAAATTACTATATCAAAGACTTCTATAGTTCAAAGAGTTAATGTGTCTTCTTCCACTACGACCCATGTCACCTCAGGTACCACTTGTTTTCACTATTCTTCTCATACTCACAGTACTCCTTGGATTCTCGATTCTGGTGCATCTGATCATATGACAGGTGACTTGTCTCTTTTGACTAATGTTGTTGTCTCTTCTGTTCCTCCTTATGTTACAATTACTGATAGCTCTAAAATTCTTGTTTATGGCATTAGTACTTATTCCTTATCTAGTCTTTTTTCGGTCTGTCTTATACCTACCACAGTTCCCTTTTAATCTTATTTTCATTCATAAACTCTCTCACACTCACCAGTGTTTTATATTTTTCTATCCTTCTCGTTGTAAATTTCAAGATCTAAAGAAGTAGAGGATAATTGGTTTGGGTTATAAGAAGAACGGCTTGTATTACCTCCAGGAGAAGGAGGAGCAACAACCGACCATCTCTTCCAGGTCATCTGCTCTACATTCTACTATCACATCTTATCAGTGGCATTGTCGTCTTGGGCACCCGTCTTTTGCCAATCTCGGCAAGCTAGTTCCCAATTTACCTAGTTTTTCTTCTTTTAATTGTGATACTTGTGAATTTAGTAAACACCACAGAGTTTCCTTTCCTTTACGTCCTGAGTGGGGACCTTCGCGCACTACAAGCCTCTGTGGTGCTCGCTATTTTGTTATATTTATTGATGATTTCTCTCGTTTAACTTGGGTATATCTTCTCAAAGATCGGTCTAAAATATTTTTTGTCTCTTTAAAGTTTCATGATGAGATTGTCAATCAGTTCAATGTTAACCTACATATTTTAAGAACTGATAATGCTCAAGAGTATCTTTCTCATCAATTTACGCAGTTTAATAAGACTCATGGTATTATTCATCAAACCTCTTATGTCACCACTCCTTAACAAAATGGGGTTGCGGAACGAAAAAATGGGCCAATTTTAACTATAACTCGTGCTCTCATGATTCACATACACGTTCCAAAACCTTTTGGGAGATATGCTATTCTTACAGCTAATTATCTCATAAATAGAACATCTTCTCGAGTTTTGGATGAAAAAGTTCCTTATAATGTCATGTTTCTTGATAATGATAGTTTTATTCTTCCTCCCAAAACTTTTGGATGTGTTTCATTAGTTCATAATTTATCTCCAAGTCGTGATAAACTTGATCTTCGTTCTCATAAATGTATCTTTCTTGGTTACTCTCAGACCCAAAAAGGATACAAGTATTATAGTCCCTTGTTACGAAAGCAATTCGTGAGTTTCGACGTACATTCTTTGAGACAATCCCATATTATTCCTTTGAAAGTGGATAGGTTCAACCACCAGTATTGACTAATCTTGATCAGTCTCCTTGTCTTCCTGAGCTTGCCACCCGGCCACTGATTACGCAAGTCTATATTTGTCGTTCTTCCGTTGTTACTCCACCAGTGGTTCATACAGCTCCGCCTTCTGTACTCCCATCATATCCTCTAGCGTCTGCAGATCATGATCTCGATCGACCTATTGCTCAACCTAACGGTATCTTTTCGTGCTTTTTCTATGTCTCTATCTTCTGTTTATGTTCCTAAATCTTATCAGAAGGCAATTTCTCATCCTGGATGGTGTTCTGCTATGGAAGAAGAGATGCACGCTTTGTCATTGAATCATACTTGGGATCGTGTTCCCAAGCCTTCTGGAGCTCATATTGTGGATTGTCGTTGGGTGTTTTCTGTCAAACACAATCCTGATGGTACTCTTGATCGTCTGAAAGCTCATCTTGTGGCCAAAAAATTCACTCAAATATATGGGCTTCACTACACTGACAGGGGCGGATCCAGGGGGTCTTGTGGGGGCCACGCCCCCCCTCCCAATTTTTTAAAAAAAAAACCAAAAAAAAATTTTGGGGGGATTTTTTTTAAATAAAAATTTGTATGAATTTTTTAGGGGTAATGGTTAAAAAATTGTTTCCCCGTCCCCCGCTCCCGGCCCTCAGCCCCCTCCGATGTTACATCCTGGATCCGCTCCTGTACACTGAGACCTTCTCTCCGGTTGCCAAGATCAATTCGGTTCGCATTGTTATCTCTCTTGCAGCCAATCTTGATTGGCCTCTCCATCAATTTGATGTCAAGAATGATTTTCTTCATGGAGAACTTTCTGATACAGTATATATGGCTAAGCCTCCCAGATTTGAGCCCAATGGGGAGTCTGTATGTCATCTTCACAAATCTAACTATGGCCTCAAACAATCTCTCTGAGCTTGATTCAGCAAATTCAGCAGCATCGTTGTGTCTCATGGTATGACTCAAAGTCAAGCTGATCATTCTGTATTCTTTAAAAAGACCATTCGTGGTATTGTGATTCTCGTGGTATATGTGGATGATATTGTCATCACTGGCAGCGACAGTATTGGGATTCAAGTATTGATTCGTCACTTTTGTTCCAGTTTTCTCACTAAGGATCTTGACAAATTTAGGTATTTTCTTGGCATTGAGGTTGCTCGTTCCAAAGCGGGCATCAGTTTATCACAAAGGAAATACACTCGATCTTTGGAAGCATACAGGTTATTTAGGTTCTAAACATGTAGCTATTCCCATGGAGACTAATGTTAAACTCTTGCCTGAAGATGAAAGTTAGTTGAAACTTAATTATCTCACTGTTACTCGACCCAATATTTCCTATGCAATCAGTATTGTCAGCCAATTATGACTTGTCCTCGAGTTCCTCATATGGAAGCTGTTGTTTGTATCTTGAAGTATCTTAAAATGCTCATGGATGTGGACTTCTCTACAAAGCATCTGGACATCTCCGTATCAAAGGATATACAGACGTTGATTGGGCAGGGTCTCCTGATGATCGTCGCTCGACCACTGGCTATTGCACATTTATAGGTGGCAATCTTGTGATATAGAAAAGTAAGAAGCAATCAGTGGTAGTACGTTCTAGTGCTGAAGCAGAGTATAGAGCCATGGCTTATACCACTTCTGAGTTGACTTGATTATGTACACTTCTACAAGAGTTTGGGATTCTGGTGAACTGTCCCACTCCTCTATATTGTGATAATCAGGCTGCGATTCATATTGCTAATAATCCAGTATTCCATGAGAGGACAAAGCACATTGAAGTTGTTTGTCATTTCATTCGGTCAAAAGTGGAATCTAAAGAGATTAGCATGCCTTTTGTTCCTTCAAGCTCTCAACTTGCTGATATTTTCACGAAGGCTCTACCCAAGACTTCCATTGACTTTATATGTCGCAAACTTGGAGTATACGACGTATACACTCCGGCTTGAGGGGGAGTGTTGGAAATAATTATTGCATATGGTAAATATATGTTAGTATGGTAGCATGTATATTAGGAAGATTGTAATTAAACCAAATTAGGTAGGTGGAATAATTAGATTTGATTTAATTTGATTTTGTTTTCCTTACTTTCCTTTGTATCCTGTCTAAAAATAATTCCTCCTTGAGAGAAGAATACACATCATTCGAATATTTCAACAAGTAACATCGATTCACGGAAACAGTATTTTTGCTTACAAGAATAAGGTTGCGTACATCAACCATTCTCCAAACTTCGCAAATGTGGGAGCTTCATGCACTGAGTCGCCCTTTTAACAAGCACATACGAAATGAGTCTATAACACTAAATGCAGTGTCCAGCGTAAAACTCATAGATCCTCAATCGTCACCCTTGAGAAAAATACAATTACAACTAGAACGGCTCTACCCTTAACTATGAGCAATAGTTGCTAGATTCCCCAAAATTGGCATAAGGTCATTCACTAAATTGGGACGGTGCGGGTTAAATTGATCCCTGAACTTCAAGATTGAAGGTACCACCACAATGCAGATGGTAAAGTCAATTATGTGGAGTGTGAAAATTACTTTGGGATACACTCTAGCTGTCTTGAAAATTCATAAGTATTTTTGAAGGTGTTTTGGAAATTATAAATTGGTTTTAGGGCCAATATTCGAGAAAAATATGTTTTGGGGAAATTTGATTTATATCCAAGGGTTTGGAGATGAATTGGTGCATTCTGGGATGGTTTGTAATCAATTTAATCGATATTGGAAATTCGGGAATTCTCCCTTAAATTTTTGGAAGTTGGAATTTTGGTTTGATGTTGAGGAAATGGAATATGGCATTTCCGAAAATTTTAGAAATTGAGGGGTTGATTTTCATTATTTCCAGAAATTTCAAGAAATTTTAGGAAGTGAAGTTACTTTTGGAGATTTGATGAAGTGAAGTATAAATATGTTCTTAAGTCATTTCAGTCTAAATGTAAATGGATTATGATCATATTTGATGATGTTTTGGTGATCCGGGTGTGGTATGGATCTTCGATATTAAGTTTGGATCATATAGGATTACCCGGGCAAGAAAAATATGGCATTGTAGGCCCATTTTGACAACGAAATATTTTGAGAATTAAAATATTTTCTTCATGAAAGTTGTAGAGAATTAAATTTTGAAAATAGCCCAATTTGTATCAACTCAATCGGAGTTCTGATGAAAAAGTTAAAACATATTCATTGGACAACAATTTGGTGGCAATCGGGCAAGAAAATTGCATGCTACATTTCCGAAAATGGAGTATTTTATTTCCGGTAGTAACTTTAGAAATTTTGAGTTTTAAGAGAACTTGTCCAAACATGTTTTGGGGTATACATACTTGCCCTAGGTCGATTTTACTTATATCCTATCAGTATATTTATCATTTTGGAAACAAACCCTACCCACCTTACCTCCATTTTCTCTCTCTACCACTTCTATCTAAATTTCTAGCAAATCTATAAGGATCCAAGCCAAAGTTCAAGGAGAAATGTTGCAGATCGCGAGGAGAGCTTCATATCCACCTACATGTTGTTGTCATTGGAAAAGAACCCTCACCTAGGGTTTTGAGTTTCTTCACTTAAGGTAGGATCTTCTATACTTATGATGGATATACTTGTTCTTTCTTGCTTCTCCCTCATATACGCTTCTCATTTCTCAAGTTCATGGTCGTTTTGAGTATTGTGGTCAATTGACCTAGGGCACTTGACTGAAATCCGAAATTGTTGATGGGTTTGCATTGTCTAGGGGTATATGAAAGTGTTACGATATGCAGAAAAAATTCTTTCTTATTCATACAATAAATTGTACACCATCTATATATGATACAACCTAAGAATGATACAACAAATATACTTAACCCCCTTGGGAATATACAAATTTACAAATAAGGACAAACAACTTATATCTTAACACTCCCCCTCAAGTTGGTGAAAAGATATCCATCAAGCCCAACTTGAAGATAAAATGGTAAAAACTCCTACTAATGAGCCCTTTGGGGAATATGTCCGCTCTGATCTTCTGATCTCACAAAAGGCATACATATCAGACCCTTGCTCAATTTCTCCTTGATGAAATGTCTGTCAATCTCTATATGCTTTGTTCTATTGTGCTGAGGATTATGCGCAATGTTGATGGCAGCCTTATTGTCACAATAAAGCTTCATAGGACCTTCATTATGAATCCCCAGATCACTCAATAAGGTTTTGAGCCACAATAGCTCACAAATACCGTGATCCATTGCTCTATATTCGGCTTGCTTCTTACTCCGCTATGTGACTAAATTTCCTCCAAAGAAAGTATAGTAGCTAGAAGTAGAGCGTTTGTCATCCACAGAACCAGCCCAATCTGCATCAATAAAGGCTTCCAATCTCAAGTGACCCTGATTGGATAACAAAACCCCTTTACCTAGAGCTGACTTGAGATATCTCAAGATGCGATAAACTGCATCTAGATGTGTCACACGTGGCTCATGCATAAACTGACTAACAACTCCCACCGAATATGAAATATTTGGACTAGTGTGAGATAAATATATTTTCCGACCCACAAGTCTCTAATATCCCTACTTATCTGTAGGCTCTCAGCATCTTTACTAAGATGATGATTAACCTCAATAGGTGAGTCTACAGATTTACATCCCAACATACATGTTTCTTTCAAGAGATCAATGATATACTTTCGTTGGGATATAAAGATTCCCCTATCAGATCTTGCCACCTTCATCCCGAGGAAGTACCTCACTGATCCTAAATCTTTGATCTCGAATTCTTTAGCTAGACGGACCTTAATACTGATGATCTCATTCACTGCATTGCCTGTCACAATTATATCATCAACATAGATAATAAGAACCGCAATCTTGCCATTGTCTTCCTTGATGAACATAGTATGATTAGCATGACTCTGCTTGTATTCAATTCTCAACATGACCTTGAGAAATCTGTCAAACCAGGCTCTGGGAGACTGTATCAACCCATAAAGAGCCTTTCTCAATCTACACACTTTTCCTTCAGTTGTAGATGTTAGAATATCTCTAGGAATTGTATTGTGTTGTTTTTATCCTTTTAAATGTCCATTGTGTGTTCCTCCCTACTATGAGGGACCTGGTTGTAATAACCCAAATATCATTTATATAAAAGAGGAGTGTGAGCCTTTTACTCACACATCTTTTAACCCTAATTAATCTTACATGGTATCAGAGCCCCGTAAATCCTTCTTCTCTGCAACCCTCCTGTAGCGCCTTCCTCCCGTAGCGCCAATCCTCCCGTCGCTCTTCCTCCCACAACCGATCTCCAGTCCTTCGTCTTTTCCTTGCGCCTTAGCCTCTCTTGGTCGGCGCTCTTCTCGGCCATTGGCCAGGCCCAGACGCCATGGGAACCTGAGCGTAGCTCTTACCCTGCCGTCGCCTGGTCAATGAAGCTTAATTACTCCTCCCCTGTCGTCGCCTGGT
>NMUG010005680.1:0-12998 GCA_002855965.1 Monotropa hypopitys | reverse complement strand
CGCTACGCACGGTAGTTTCGCGCAGAGAGGGATGCGCTACCGGTTGCGCCCAAAATTCGCGCTACCTGTTGCGCTATGCACAACAGTAGTTTCATCAAAACAGCTGTCGAAGAGTTTTGGGCCTAACTTCTTCATCCGAACTCCGATTGAGATGATTCAAGTTGCGTTGGATTCGCAATTGAATTCTCTACGACATTGATGAAGAATGTTTTCGAATTCAAAAAATATTTCGGAGTCATAATAGGCCTAGAGGACCCTCGGCACATTGCCGGAACAACCTAAAATCATACTAACTCCACATCGGGGATCCTCACAACTCCAAACCACTAGATTAACATCTATTGGACCCAAAACTCCATAAATAATCAGTTGACTATCTGAAAAGAATGCATTTTCATTTAAAATTTACATTTGAAATTCTAGGTCGTTACATCTCATACCCCTTAAAGAAATTTCGTCCTCGAAATTAAATAGGAAAGAAGAGGGGATGAAAACCATACCACCGATGAACGAGACCACGGGTTCACTCCTCAATACTTAAATCGGACTCAAACACACTTCCACAATACTTCTCACAAATGTGATCACAACAAACATGGGGAGAGTTCAACTAAGATACATGAATTCAATACGGTCGTTCGAACGCTCAATCCCGCACAAGTACCACCTTACTTCAACACCCAATGATTTGTCTATGAGATTTACTATGGAGAAAGATGCAAAGATTTTCACCGAGTAACACCAAACTTTGGGAAAACCAACATGTCACACTAAAGAATAAAAGGGACAACTCCCGATAGGGTGTGGACATGCCGATACAAAAAATTTTTTTTTTTGCCAAAGATACAAAAGATGAAGGATCCCATAAGGGATTAATCTCCTCAAGAGTACGAAGCCAAAAACCTTCTTATAAAAATACTCACAACGAGGAATGAATCAATTCTACAAACTCGCACGCAAGAAATTTGAACGTCGTCATCCATCACAAGTCAACAATCGCACTACGGATACCCCGATATGTGAGGATACGCTAAAGACACGCCGATACTCCAAGGACGCGCTGAAGGATATGCCGACACAGCTTCAAGACCCTATGCACGAATGCTTGGCACATTTCAACTAGCGAGGACACGATTTCGTACCAACACCCACAAACTAATCAAAAATAAATGCAACGCATGAATATGCTCCAAATTCTTGAGCCAAAGAAAATACCACACCAAACACACACATCCTAGTGTGGTAACCGTATGACCTTGGTGATTTGTTTTGAGATGCCCCGGCCGGTAGCTCTTCTCAAACCAATTCACCACGTCAAACGTATATCACATATCAAAAAATACTCACGCAACCACGCACGCCAAAATGTGCAAATGTCAAGCCCAAACAACATGGTCTGACACTAAACTCACACCAAGTCTAGACCACATTATGCATTCGTTCCCAACTTTCCCATGGTTAATCGGACACGTACTTCTTTGGTACACGGGCTCCTTTTCAATGATCAATACCACGTTCAACGCAAAACATAACGAACGGAACAAAAAAAATCCCAAGTCTTCTAGGACCTCGTAACCGAAAAGGGAATAATCGCATTCCAATCAAATACCGCGATGATAGAAATCTCTGGCATATGTGTCACGCGAGGCGCGAGTCAAAGAAAGGTTATCCAAGAATCAACAAGTCTTACAACTTACATTTGAACGGAATGCGACTCAAGCGGATGCTAAGAGGAGTCGACAAACTTCACAGCTAGTCGCAAGACAAGCATAACGAAGGCAACAGAAGCAAGAGGGAACATCGATCCAATGCCCGAAGAACGCCAATCGAAGGAACGTTAATATATGATTTCGTCGATTCACGAACAAGGCGAGAATAAGATTTGCAAGCCAAATTCATCGTTCTACGCTTAGAACCCTACAAGCCAAGTGGCCAAATTACAAGATTCAAAATCGGAAGTAGGTTGGGAAACCAACACGCTAACCAAGACCACTGCTAGAACTATTATTCACAACATTATACGAAAAGGAGTAGGGAAATAATTTCTTCTCCAAACGTGATTTCGAGATCATAGGAATATTTCTTCAAGCTGTCGCAATCGTACCCCCTCGCGCTTTCGTTGTGCTAGTTTGATGCCAATACTAATTGTTTTGAACGTAGGGAGGATATCACGAATCCTAGTGGACCAAGGGTCGACCTTAATCGAATCATCTAACAAGAAACTACTATGATAAACACGAGCGCACACACACGCTCCTCAATCGACTAGGTCATCGAGCACAAATACATCTAAGGCCAACGCACAACCACCGGATATAGGATTCCAAACGGTCAACTTAACCACTTCCATCACGATACGAAACATCTAGCCAACGGTTAGCCTAAGGCAACTCTAACACCTCAACTTAGACTCACAACCAACCAAAACCAAGGTGATCTTACCAAAATTTTATGACCAATAGGTCATACCCCTTAAAGAGAACTATCCCAAAAATTTTCAGTGACACCCCAAGGTTCTTCGCAAGACTATAGAAAGACTTAAACTCAAACGGATCGATATGCCCGAATCCTAATAGCCTCAAGGGAACTCGTGCCCAAACGACAAAAGTCAATTCTCCCAAACTTAAGAGATTTCAATAGGAAATTTCAACACTAACGATAACCAAGTCACAAGAGACTAAATACGCCATGATACTAAATCCAAACCTTTTCCTCTCCAAACCATCAGGTAAGAATAAGTACAAGGAGTATATAACCGATGTGATAAGGTAAGGGATAACACTGACGATGAAGCTAACGTCAACCTACGTCTTAAACCCATAGACGAAGGACTAAAGCGACGTGCCACTACAATCAAGTGTCCACCTCCCAACTAACGGGGCAAGGAACAACACAAGGATTTCCGAACAACACCACTGATTTATTTCTCAATACGGAACCCTATACATGCACAAATAATTCGATCTCGTAAGGAGGATATGACCAATGGGTCATACCCCTTAAAGGAAAACACTAGGAAATATTGGTAACGCCTCAAGATTTCTACCGTATTCGACAAGGAAACACCTACTCAAATGAACCCTAAGGCCCATTTTACAAATGACCACGCGAGTGTTAATACCTCGATCATGGAAGAATAGCCAACTTTGAAGCAGAAGGGCTCAAGATATTACTAATCACCAAATCAAGGCCAAGGTCGCCAAAAATTTCAATTTAATGAGCCTACAAAACCCAAGTTCCATCGCACTAATGCCAAGGCTAGGAATAACCACAATAACAATCCTCAAATGCTTCCATAAATCGTATCTTACCACGAACCACCAACTCAACTCTAGAGGCACAAAAGAGCTTAAAATCCAATATTAACCACAAAAGATGCATTAAGATCGCCAAGAGTGAGGACACAAGAGCACACTAGCACCGCAAGGCAACGAGACTTGCCACAAGAGAACAATACTCTACTTCCGAAGGAAGGAACAACTCAACATTCACGGAAGGAGACAAGCACGGAAGATACCTCAAGGGCACAAGGCTATGATGTGATAGAGCACATCAAGCACACAAACATGACCGAAGGATAGTGTAATGACCATGAGAACCCATGGAGACTAGGCGTCTCCCCACGGATCCAAGGTATTCGAACTCACCAAATTTGGAAATCTGATACCAAGTTGTAACGTCCCATACCAAACTCACCAATTAAAATATGCGGAATAAAAAATTTTCTTATCATTTAACCCAAGAGTCAAAATTTTCTAAAACAAGCATCAACTAACCTCGAGGACAAAACATGAAACTCAAGGCCATAGTTTTTCTTCTAGCAAACCACAATGTACCAAAATTGTTTCTAAAGGTCGAGTACTAAAAGGAAGAGCAAAGTACAATTATAAAATAAACATGGTTCCTCAAAACCAACTTCCAAGTGCACCTACTAAGTGTCATCTCCTTCAAGCTATGCCTCAAGCTATCCATCTGAATCCATGCTTCCAAAAAGAATCATCTCACCAAGCTATGTAGTGGACCGCTAGCTCCAAGACCTAGTTTCCAAGCATTTAAGAAAAACACAAGGAAACCAGAGTGTGAATAGGATATCTTGATTTCACAATTGCAAGAGATTTATAAAAACATGTAAGGATTATACTTTGCAAGAAACAAGGGTCCAACCGCCCAAAACACATGCTTCCAACCCCATGCATCCCATGCTTTTACATATGTATATGACCGCAGTCCATTTTTCTAAACATTTTTAACATCTCTCTTTTAAAATAATTTGGAACCACAACTCCCAAAATCAATGAGTCGTCAACCCGCAGTATTGACCTCGACCCATTGATGATATGTCGTTGTACCGCAGCCACAACCTCGACATATACTAGTACAAGCCGTCAGACCGCAGCACTGACCTCGACAAGTACTTACAAGCCGTCAACCCGCAGTATTGACCTCGACTTGTAGAATAATAAGGGTGTCCCCTATATTGGCCATAAAGGCAAATATCCATCAATTTCCATCATTTACCGCACGTCCCAAGTATGGTTTTCAAGGAGTATTTCTCCTAATAATTATACATAGAGTGAAAAATGGTTTCATAACCCCTACACTTGAAAACCCATGATTTCCATAAAATCATGCATATGATACATATGCAATATGCCATGCATTTCCCCCAATTTAGTACAACACTCTAATCCATTAAATCAACATGTTAACAATTAAACTAAGAAGATCATGTACTTTGAAAGACATGCAAAGTACTCTCAATATACCAAATTCATACACTCACCCGCGCCGTTGTTCAAGCCTTGCCTGGCTCAAACCTTTTCCTTGCCCTTGAGTAAGGCCTCAATGCCTTCCTCAACGTCCCTGTCAAAACAATTACAATTTTAGTCCACATGAATATATAATTTTGACAAGAAAATAATAAAAGCATTAAATTGAATCAACTAGGTCGATAACCATCTTTAAACAATTTATTAGAGTCTTAGAATAACCTCCAAAACCTCCCAAACACATACCAAGGTCGTCCCCGAACCCCACACAAAACACCCAAAAATCTACCAAAAATCCTTGGAGGGACCGGTCTCCCAATTATCGAAAGACCGGTACCCTGCACCTCGGGACCTTTCTGCTGGCCAAGGGACCGGTCTCCCCCTTAGACAGGGACCAGTCCCCTACTACTTGGGACCTCTCTATTGACAAAGGGACCGGTCTCCCCCAAATCGAGAGACCGATCTCTCCTGGTGCAGAGTCCGATTTCCAAAAAATGTTTTGACGAACCCAATCGTCTTCAACCTCCCCAAACTCAATTTTTTTGCTCCAAAACTCAAAAGTCAATGGTACTAAAGTGTTGAGAACACTCCTACCACTAACATACTTCAATTACATGATCCATAAACCACTACAAGCCTCAAATCGGAGGTTTTCCCTCAAGAACATCCCAAAATCCGAAAATTACAAAAAACTAGATCTTGGCTTTGATTCTATGAATTTGATCTCAAGATTTAAGGAGAGTGATACTTACATGATGCTTGATCCTTGTGTAGAAGAACTCTCTAGGCAAACATCTTCTTCTTGATCATCTTCTTCCTTCTCTCTATAGGGAGCTCTCTCTCTCTCTCTCTCTCTCCTTCTCTCAAGAACTCACTCAAAAAATGAGTTTTGATCCAAACCCTCTCCTTCTAAAATCCCAAATTAGGTTTTTATGTTGGATTACCCACTTGCCCCTCCATTTAAATGATTATACCCCTTGTGTGCCATCCTCCTCTCCTTACACTCTAATTTTGTGTAATTGAGCATTTATATAAATGTATATTTATATAAAAATATCTAAATACCCTCTTTAAGACCTCCTTAATTTCCACTCCACATTCTAACATTTTTAGAATTATTATTGAAATAATCTATAGTATGGAACGAGTATTACAACTCTCCCCCCCTTAGGAAATTTCGTCCTCGAAATTTTGATTATAAAACCCAACATCACTTCCAAACTTCTAGACGGCTACTAGCTTACCTCCGAAAGGCATTACTTGGGAACTCCAAACATATTTCTCAATCTCTCTACATTCCCTAAACGAGGATTGTCTTCCTTAGTCAAAATCATAGCTACCCTTAGTACTGCACCAAAGGATACCCTCACTCCAGGAGCTTTCTTGATAATTTAATATTCTATTCTCTCCTTCCTTCAAAAGCCAAACTCCGATTTCGATAATTAGAATTTTTAATTTTTATGAAAGTTCACACCCAAAGCATCTAACCACTATTTTCTTCCATAACTCTCCGCTTTTCGACACAAGGCTTTATCTTTCAAAGATTCGACAAGTTCCATGTTTCACAATCTCACATTGACTATTCCTCATCCTTATTTCATTTCTTCTCCTATCCCTACAATTGGTTTACAAAACGGAACAACAATTCCAATCCCCAACATCAATGCCAACACAATTTCTCATTAAGGACATCATGTTTCCTCGCAACGACAATAGTAGTCTACAATCAATGATACCCTAAGGACTTAACATTATAAACGCCTTTGCCAAATTGCTCTTAGAATGCCAAAACAATTGTAGTTTTATCTACTTGTGATGAACAAAATAAGATCAACTCAGACCTACCATAGAGTTACCACAAGAACACTTAGTTCTTAATTCCAATTCTAACTCATAATGATTATTGTAAAAATAACTTCCTTAAAGAGTTTTTAAACAACATCCACACTCCCCAAACTAGCTTGATACTCACACACTTTGACCACCCAAGACAGTCGTCTCAAGATTTCGAACAACACTTTTGTGCATTCTCACAAGATCCTCCAACATTGGACGAACTCTCTACCATAGACCACTAATCTACAGGTGCAACTCATACCAACCTCAAAGTTGCATGACCACCTATAAGCCTTATACTCAAAACTTCCACATAACTTGTGCATCACCTTTCTTAGCTCTATACCCGAGTACCACTATGTGCATACATACTTTTCTACCATTCAACTAAACCATCAAAGTCATTCCAAATTTTCATTAAACGAAAACATACAAACTCCGCCCAACAATCCACAACATCTCAACCAAAAATCAAAATTATCCTTAAGCTCAAATCTCTAACCGCATAAAATACTTAACCACGATTTCCATTCTTTTGCTTCTTAATCTAACATCTCTTGGCACAATTGCACTAGCCTCAATAATAGGAATTCACCATCCTAGTTACAAAAATTAAACTCAACACCAACAAGAGAGATTAACAACTTCCTTCTAAAAACATCTCGATTAAGACCCCTTTTTACTTAGCTAAAAGGACCATAATCCCAGTGAGTCTAGCTAATACAATGCTAATTGCTCCAAATAACTAGACATCCATTTTCCATTACTCTTGAAGTTTGTCCAACCCAGACTTAACAATGACCAATCGCACTTGCCGCTACTTTTCTAATCGGAAATCACTAGATTTTCCCTCAGTTAATAGTTCCTCTTCTCACTATTTCAGTATTACTATAGACATCAATCCTTTCTTTAACCTCTTAAAATCATTCTCACCCTTTCCTTAGTAACTCAAATCTTATACCACCCAGCTGAACCATACTACCATGTGACTCGACCGAAAAGGTCTCGATAATCTTCTAATAGCAATCTGCTAACCCAAGAATTTACCTTGGAACACATATCAATCTCTTGTGCACCACCATAATTCCAATTTCTTATCCGTTTTACGCCAATGCTTCTCCCTAAGATAGTGTAATTTAAAAGTACTTCTAAACACTACTACAGGTTTCATATGCAATTAATTACCACAACTTCTTTATCTCAATTTCTGATAGACCAACACTCAAATATTGTTCATACTCTTTCCCAAGTCGATAATACACTAAGGTTTTAATCAAGGTCACAATCCCGAAGAAAATAAACTATCCATACAGACTCTACTCAACTCAACTCTCTCATCCTCAAGATATCACTCACATTTCCTTCTCAACAATAACATAGGTGACGAAACCACTAATACCGTACTGAAATTCTCTTACATGCCATAACGTTTAAGTTTCATACTTAACCCGAACCACAATAAGGTTTCTTTTCGAACATACTACTATCACCCCAGTACAAGGCCTAATGTAACACTGAATCCAGAACATATTATAACTCTCGTTAACAGTTCAATAATAACATACGCTATGCATAACGCAAGCCACACTTTCTAGTTATCCTCTTTTTAGGCTCAAACAACAACATACACAAATTTATATTAGCTTCATTTCCTTCTCTGTATCTTTGGCAAAACCAAATTTTCCATTCTCACACCTTACTTCCAACATAGCTCACACACGTGCATTTAACTGCACGCTCCAATAGTAAAGAGTCATAATACACTTGTCACCCTTTCATCCACACCGCAACAATTTTGACTCGATAGACTTATAGAAATTTTAATTTACCTTAAGTAAAATTCTGCACTGACAATAAAATTCTTAATATGTGCCTAACTGCAATTTTAGCATTAACATCCATGCACCACTATTTCGTGCGAAATCTAACTCATAGGTCACTAAATTGTTTAACAGGAGGTGCATATTTTTCGTGCAGACATCAAAATACTATGATGGTAATTACGTAAGAGTGCAACCCATTATCGAGTACTTTTGCCCGCACCACTCATCACAAACTCTGCAATTGATGTTGAAAGCCAACTCTGTTGCTGTGAATATTAAACTGCTTGGTTTTCATACCGGTTGCGCTCGAACATTCGAACCAATGAGTCTTCTCAGCACATGCTCTCACCCATAGCATAGAATTCCACAATCGAGACATCCCTTAAGAACTATTGAGTCTCTCTCACCCAATTGTTGCCTGATACCCTACTCCTTCTTTTTCTCCATCCACATTACCAATCTCATGTTCCTACACTCCTCTTTTGATTTCCACCTGTCGCTTTTGAACACCAAGTCACAATATGTCCTTCCTCACCACAATAGGATACACCACTTTATTGATTTTGAGAACACAATTTTTAACCCAAAGATTCACTGAACACATCTGGATCAATACTACATTACTCACTGATCATTAGTCATCACCCAATTTTCACCACTTTACTTCCTCCCCTCATTACGTGTTTTAGCACCATTATTCACTCCACCCAAAACTTCTATAACCCAACTCTCAACACACTTCACACTACTACAACCCGATATGTTTGTTTTCCAAAAATTCAAGTGGCTTATTTCAAGACCACTTTGTTACTCCTCCAATTCCACAATTTTTCCTCTTAGCCCTTCAATTCACAATCACCGAGTACACCCAATTTCAATCTATAAAAGAAACCAAATGAACTGCCCCCTCTCGACATCGAACCATTCTAAATTTTCCAACTCTTTTTCTTCTCAATTCACTGATTCTAGTATATTTGGACAAAACCCCAATTCTTGCCTCAAATTTCTCCACTCTCATTTCCATTTGCCTCGAATATGCAAACACTCATATAGCACAAGTTGATAATACTCCGAGAGAAACCATCACTAAAACTCTTAACCAACACTTTCCCAAGAAATTACCTTAGACACAATTGATAGTACCTCTGTTACATATGCCGATCCCGACCTCAAATATCATTTCATAATTAAAATATCTCACTCCCAAACATAAAATGTTACTCTCACCTCTCTACTCCTCAATTTATCTCCAAAACATCACCAATTCATTCTATAATCATTCTCAATCCATCGCTTTCCTAGTCATTACTACTCGTCCAAATTCCTCGAAATCAAACTTTAAAATTTTAAAGTCAAACCAACCTGTCTTTCTGCCATTTGCCTACGTCACTTGGTCCTCCATCCTTAGAGTTCCGTACTGAAATCGAGCAATTCCCCTCTTCCTTAATTAATTGATTCCTTGCACTGTCTAATTATTGCACATTATCCAATTCCTGTCACACACTTAGACAAGAAACATGGTAGAAACAAGTGTTAGATATAAAACACACGCGTTAGTCAACACACCTCAATGGCTCAAACATGACTCGACATCCTATGGTCCACTACATAGCCACCCTAACCTTAGCATTTTGTTGTACTATGCTTTTCCACTTAACTTTCCAAGACTTCCCATTGGAAGAGAACGTTGATTAGGCATTCTTCCAATCGGATTTCAAGTCAAGTCCCATGGGTGTCAAGACACACATAATAGTCACAAAATACTAATGCCCAAACTCCCAACACTTACCTCAAACTCATACCTCAAGCACAAATTCCGTCCAACCACTTGGTCCCCTAACTCGGACCTACAACCTAAGCTCTGATACCAAGTTGTAACGTCCCACACCAAACTCACCAATTAAAATATGCGGAATAAAAAATTTTCTTATCATTTAATCCAAGAGTCAACAATTTCTAAAACAAGCATCAACTAACCTCGAGGACAAAACATGAAACTCAAGGCCATAGTTTTTCTTCTAGCAAACCACAATGTACCAAAATTGTTTCTAAAGGTCGAGTACTAAAAGGAAGAGCAAAGTACAATTATAAAATAAACATGGTTCCTCAAAACTAACTTCCAAGTGCACCTACTAAGTGCCATCTCCTTCAAGCTATGCCTCAAGCTATGCCTCAAGCTATCCATCTGAATTCATGCTTCCAAAAAGAATCATCTCACCAGGCTATGTAGTGGACCGCTAGCTCCAAGACCTAGTTTCCAAGCATTTAAGAAAAACACAAGGAAACCAGAGTATGAATAGGATATCTTAATTTCACAATTGCAAGAGATTTATAAAAACATGTAAGGATTATACTTTGCAAGAAACAAGGGTCCAACCCCCAAAAAACACATGCTTCCAACCCCATGCATCTCATGCTTTTACATATGTATATGACTGCAGCCCATTTTTCTAAACATTTTTAACATCTCTCTTTTAAAATAATTTGGAACCGCAACTCCCAAAATCAATGAGCCGTCAACCCGCAGTATTGACCTCGACCCATTGATGATATGCCATTGTACCGCAGCCACAACCTCGACATATACTAGTACAAGCCGTCAGACCGCAGCACTGACCTCGTCAAGTACTTACAAGCTGTCAACCCGCAGTATTGACCTCGACTTGTAGAATAATAAGGATGTCCCCTATATTGGCCATAAAGGCATATATCCATCAATTTCCATTATTTACCGCACGTCCCAAGTATGGTTTTCAAGGAGTATTTCTCCCAATAATTATACATAGAGTGAAAAATGGTTTCATAACCCCTACACTTGAAAACCCATGATTTCCATAAAATCATGCATATGATACATATGCAATACGCCATGCATTTCCCCCAATTTAGTACAACACTCTAATCCATTAAATCAACATGCATAAAAGCCTTTAACAATTACACTAAGAAGATCATGTACTTTGAAAGACATGCAAAGTACTCTCAATATACCAAATTCATACACTCACCTGTGCCGTTGTTCAAACCTTTTCCTTTCCTAGCTCAAACCTTTTTCTTGCCCTTGAGTAAGGCCTCAATGCCTTCCTCAACGTCCCAGTCAAAACAATTACAATTTCAGTCCACATGAATATATAGTTTTGACAAGAAAATAATAAAAGCATCAAATTGAATCAACTAGGTCGATAACCATCTTTAAACAATTTATTAGAGTCTTAGAATAACCTCTAAAACCTCCCAAACACATACCAAGGTCATCCCCGAACCCCACACAAAACACCCAAAAATCTGCCAAAAATCCTTGGAGGGACCGGTCTCCCAATTATCGAGAGACCGGTACCCTGCACCTCGGGACCTTTCTGCTGGCCAAGGGACCGGTCTACCCCTTAGACAGGGACCGGTCCCCTACTCCTTAGGACCTCTCTGTTGACAAAGGGACTGGTCTCCCCCAAATCGAGAGACCGGTCTCTCCTGGTGCAGAGTCCGATTTCCAGAAAATGTTTTGACGAACCCAATCGTCTTCAACCTCCCCAAACTCAATCTTTTTTATCCAAAACTCAAAAATCATTGGTACTAAAGTGTTGAGAACACTCCTACCACTAATATACTTCAATTACATGATCCATAAACCACTACAAGCCTCAAATTGGAGGTTTTCCCTCAAGAACATCCCAAAATCCGAAAATTACAAAAAACTAGATCTTGGCTTTGATTCTACGAATTTGATCTCAAGATTTAAGGAGAGTGATACTTACATGATGCTTGATCCTTGTGTAGAAGAACTCTCTAGGCAAACATCTTCTTCTTGATCATCTTCTTCCTTCTCTCTCTAGGGAGCTCTATCTCCTTCTCTCAAGAACTCACTCAAAAAATGAGTTTTGATCCAAACCCTCTCCTTCTAAAACTCCAAATCAGGTTTTTATGTTGGATTACCCACTTGCCCCTCCATTTAAATGATTATACCCCTTGTGTGCCATCCTCCCCTCCTTACACTCTAATTTTGTGTAATTGAGCATTTATATAAATGTATATTTATATAAAAATATCTAAATACCCCCTTTGAGACCTCCTTAATTTCCACTCCACATTCTAATATTTTTAGAATTATTATTGAAATAATCTATAGTATGGAACGGGTATTACAAGTATGCACACGGTGTGTGTGTGCCCAAGTGTCCACACACAAAGTACTGAAAGTATAAGAAGGAAACCAGACTAAGGAGAAACAGTTGCGTCCTTAAGGGCAATGGACACAAATGCAATACTGATAGTGGTCATAGCCTCTCATCCTTAAAACTACATAGGACACAATGGAACAATCTCCAAAACCACAAAGGATGCAATGGAACAATCTTCAAAACCACAAAGGACACAGTAAAGTGATCTCCAATAGCCAACCAAGTAGACAACGACTCAAACACTAGTCAACACTTTACTACGGGGTAGAACAACCCCAAGGGCCTACCAGAAGGGTTCAAAGAACCACGACACCCAACTTTACTTACCAATTCATTCTACAATCTTCTCTCAAACTTAGGCACCGTTATAGATTAGATTCACAGGTAATTTTGGT
>NMUG010005679.1:0-12997 GCA_002855965.1 Monotropa hypopitys | reverse complement strand
GGGGACAGTGCGCTGATGCGTTGTCAGGCATGCAGCGCCGGCGCAAGTTCCCAGGCGGCGCAATCATTGCGGGCGCGGGGCAGAAGTTGGGCCGGAGTGGGCGATGATCCGGGTCTGGGCCAAGACCTTCCTCCTATAAATATAGGACTTATGGTTTTTTGAAACCCCTTCGCTCCTTTCAGCTCTTTCACTCTAGGCGATTTCCGGCAGCATCTCCGGCCACCGTTTCTCTCGCTCCCAGCGCTCTTTCTTCGAGCTTCTAGCCCCCTTCTTCACCGCAGGTACCTTCAAGCTTTCATTTCTGCCATTTTCACGTGCTTTTGCTCGCTGTTGAGGTCGTTTTTGCGACCTGCTGACTGTCGCTGCTTCCACCGCCATTGTTGTGGGCCTGGAAGCTCCTGGCGAGCTTCTAGGCTTCTTGGCTGGCGTTGTCGAGCCTGTTTTTTGCTTTCTAGTCGATTTTGCGACTACTCTGAGGTTGGGTGCATCTCCCTTGCCATTTTCGTGGCCTGGAAGCTCCCTACAAGTTTCTGGGCCTCGCGGGGAGGAAGATGAACACTGGCCGACTTTTGGCCGAGCCGAGCCTACCTTCCTGTGCTTAGCTGTGTGGGTTGATGCCGGACCGACTAACGGTGCCTTCCTGCTTGTGTTCTTTTCATATCCAACTGATGGCGCCGAAGAAGCGGTCCGACAAGTTTAGACGGCTCGTCGACACTCCCGAAGACCTCCAGCACTTCAGGGAGGAGTATGAGATTCCAGCTGACGTGAATCTCTTGCTGGCTCCCGTCGGCCATAAGGAACAGGGACCACAGCATGTCCTCATTCCTATCGTCGCCATTGCCGAAGGGGGAGTCCGGTTCCCTTTTGAACCAATCCTTACACGGTTCTTCGGCTCTCTGGGGATTACGCCGTTCCAAGTGACAGTGAACACCTTCCGGATTCTTCTGGGGGTGACCAGGTTGAACGAGACCCTTCCTCTGGCCGATCGGCTCGAGTTCAAGGACATCTTCGGTGCTTACTTTATTGGGTTCAACCAACGATCCAAAAAGTATTACTTTGCCCGGAGACCTGGTCAAACTGGGCTGATTTCCGGCCTGCCGGATTCAGACAAATATGCTGAGGACGTTCTGATCGTCTCCGGCCGTTTCTTCGTTCCATTCCACTATGGGTCGTTGGAGTATACCGTGCCTTTCCTCGAGGGGGTACCAGGTGAGTTTCGTTACCTCAGCTGAGTCTTCTTATTTTCTCTTGGATTTTTCTAACCATCTGCTTCTTTTTCGTGCAGACGTCGGGGTCCTCAGTGGCTGTAAGAACGCGGCCGACGTTGACAGGGTGAAGGCATTCTCTGCTCTGTCGGAAGCCAGGCATTGGGCCCCGACCTTGTTGGAGTACCATCTGTCTTATACTCACACTCTTCGGCCGCGACCTTCTCAGGCCGAGCCATCTGCAAGGCGTTCAGCTGAACCTTCTGTTGCTCATCCAGCCGAATCGCCTGCTTCGCCGTCTATCGAGGAGGTAGAGGTAGAGATGCCGGCATGTGGAGTGACGGCCAGGTATAGGTACAACTCTTCCCCCTGCATTGGTTTGGCAAGCAGGGGAACTGAAGAGAGGTATTCTTTGAGATGGCCGAGGGCCTCTCTGCACTGATCGGTCCATAAAAAAATGTCGTCGGCTGTTCTTCTTTAATACCTCGTAGAATGGCTGGTACTTGTCTGAGGATCTGCTGATAAACCGGTTGAGGGTTGCGGCCATACCCGCAAGCTTTTGCACTTCCTTGAGAGTCCTCGGCTCTTCAATTTTCTAAATGGCCAAAACCTGTGAAGGGTCGGCCTCTATGCCTCTGCGTGTGACAAGGTATCCCAGAAACTTCCTCGAGTCGACTCCAAAGGCACACTTTGAGGCGTTGAGCCGGAGCTTGTGCTTCTTCAGTATGTCAAATACCCTTTGAAGATCGTCCAGGTGGCTTGCTTCGGCCTTGCTTTTGACCACCATATCATCTATATAGGCCTCCATTGTGTCGCCGAGCTGAGCACTGAACATTTTCGTGATCATCCTCTGATATGTTGCTCCGGCATTTTTCAAGCCGAAGGGCATTACTCGATAGCAGAACAGTCCCCTTGGCGTGATAAACGTTGTTTTCTCCTGATCTGGGCCGTACATGGCTATCTGGTGATACCCACGGTAAGCATCCATGAAGCTCATCCTGGGATGCCCGGCCGTTGCGTCGACGAGCTGATCAATCCTCGACACTTGAAAGCTATCCTTGGGGCAAGCTTCATTGAGGTTAGTGTAGTCAACACAAACCCTCCACTTACCGGTCTTCTTTTTGACCACCACCGTGTTAGCTAACCAGGTGGGATAGTGTACTTCTCGGATCGCCTGCGCTTCGGTCAGACGATCCACTTCCTCAATCACTGCGTCGGCATGAGCAGCTGCCGATCGCCTGGATTTCTGAACGACGGGCCAGTACTCCGGGCGGACGTTGAGGTGATGGCTGATGAACTCTGGGTCTACGCCCGGCATTTCATAAGGTGTCCAGGCAAAAATCTCGACGTTTCGTTTGAGGCAGAAGATTGTGGCTGCCTTGTCCTCCTCTGACATCTCCGAGCCAATAAGAAAGAAGCGTTCCAGATCGTCGGCGCTTAGAGGAACGGTGTCAAGATCCTCAATGGATTTAGCCGAGGCACTTGAACTGACGTCCTCCAGCACTGGCTGATCAGGAACTTCCACCCAGTGAACTTGCTCATAGGTGACCTTGCCCTTGACGGCAGCGATATAGCACTGCTTGGCCGAGGCTTGGTATCCCCTAAGCTCCTCCACTCCTCTGGAGCCGATGAATTTGATGACCTGGTGGTAAGTGGAGGCGACTCCCTTGATACTGTGGACCCAGGTTCGGCCCAAAATAGCGTTGTAGGGCGACGGGACATCAACTACCACAAATTCCACCTCGGTTGTGACCGTGCCGATGGTCACTGGTATGGTAATTTTGCCGAGCGGCCAAACAGATGCCGCATTGAACCCCACCAGTGGCACATCGGTCGGTTATAAGTCCTCCGACTTGTACCCCATTTTCTTGAACAGAGAATAATACATGACATCTGCCAAGCTGCCGAGGTCAACGAGTACTCGACTGACCTGGCAGTCGGCAATCTGAACTGTGACGACTAGCGCGTCGTCGTGGGCGTGTTGGACCCTTTCAGAATCCTTGGAGGAGAAAGTAATGGAATACCTCGAATCCGGCTTTGGCTTCTTCGGCATTGGCTGGACGGCAAGAATTTCCTTTGCCTCAGTTTGCTGAAGTTCTGACCGAAGTTGGTCCTCTCGTCGGTGATCCACTGTCCCGTGGATTACGTTGATGATGTGAAGGGCTGGCTTGGGATCTTCCCTCGGTACGACCATGGCCGTCTTCTCGGTATCAATGAACTCGCCGAGGTGTCCCGCCGTGACCAGCTCTTCCAAGAAATCTTTGTAGGCTCGGCAGTTGGTGGTGAGGTGGCCCTTCTATCTATGATAGGAGCATCTGAACTTGTCATTGCCACCTCTCTGAGCTCCCAACCTCTTCTCCGGCCACCTGAAGAACGGCTCTTTTCGATTTTGCGAAGGAGCATAAAGGTTGGTTGTTTGAAGGTGGTGGTGTGAGCCACATATTTGTACGGCTTGTACGTCCGGGGCTCCCCCGGCTGGACAGTATTGGTCTCTTTCCTCCTGGCTGAGTTGTTGTGGTTGCTGGATCCTTGGCCGGAGCGCTGGTCGGCTCTGCTTCGCTCTTCCTTGGCCTCCTCCAGTTTGGCGTGGAGCTCGATTCTGGCCATGAGCTCATTCATTGTGGCCGTAGGGAACAACATCAGATCCTCAAACTCTCGGCTGGAGTGGTCCAGGCCGAGCTTAAATGACGTGACTGCAATCTTTTGATCGCAATCCTTGATCTCGTTGTAGAGGTCCCAATACCGGGCTGCGTATTGGCGCAGAAATTCTGACCTTGCTCGCCTAAGGCCGAGAAGGGAATCAACCTCTTTCTTGACTTTGGTGCTGGTGATGAACCGAGCCAGGAAGGCCGTTGAAAGGTCTCTCCACGAGGAAATGGACCATGCCGGCAGTCGGTCGAACCAGAGTAACCCAACCTCGCCGAGGCTGGATGGAAAGAGCTTGCACATCAAGGCATATTCCCCAGAGTAGAGGGACATCATCTGCCTGAAGTGCACAATGTGGGTGTACGAATCCATTTTGGGATCGTACCTGTTAAATTTGGGGGCTGAAAAGCCTGCGGGAGGTCTTGCCGTTTCGATTTCCAGAATAAATGGAGTGCAATGGGGTCTATCCCGCCGGCATGGCTCATAGGTCCAAGCCGGTAAGATTGCGCTTCTTCTGCTTTGGGACACCTCCTGCTCTGAGCGGGGTGCCAAGCTTTCTCCTTGGCCGCTATGCCTCTGGCGCCTGGGTGGTGACTGCTCCCGAGCTGGGCGGGGTCTTTGAGCTGCACCGGGACCGAGGCGGTCAATGACTGGCGGCAAGGGCCGTTGGTTTTCACCTGAACGCTCCTCTCTGTGCCGGGGAGGTGAGACTCGACGCCTGACGCGACGGTCCTCGTTGTTCCTCTGCCGGGCAGGGACTTCTTCCACCCTGCCCCCCAGCCTATTCAGGGCCGAGGGCCTGGTCTACTGAGACCTGCTCCTGCTCTGAGAGGGCTCCCGGTAATTTCTGTCTTCCTCAGCACGACTCTTTTCCGGAGCTGCCCGCTTTTTCTCGGTAGCCTCCCTGAGCAGGGTCATCTCTCTGATAAGGGTGTTGATCTGCTCATCCCTTCGGTCCAGATCGCCCTCCAGCTGGCGAATGTACTGCCGAGTAGTCTGTTTGGCAGGAGGATCTGGGCATTCGCTGCTGTGGTAGCTGGCGTCGCCGGCACGGACCCGCTCAGGAGTGCGGAGAGCAGAGTCCCCTGGCCTAGCCAGTTCCTTCCCTTTGTTCCTTCTTCCACCAGACTGGTCATCTCTGGAGTTCCTGTCTCAGGAAGCCATTTTCAGCTGAGAAAGGTGTTTGAGAGCTCGAAGCGTGAATCTGAATGTTTGAGGAAAGGTTTCCCCAGCAGAGTCGCCAATTGTTGGGGGGTAAGCCTTTTCTGCGGTGGATTCAAGCGGTGAGCGGTGGAGCTGAGTGGCTGGACCTAGCTGCACAGGGAAACAACCGTTAGGCTACCGGCGGCGTCGCCGGTGGACCCTCCGATGGCAAAGTCAGCAAATGGGCTGTAGAGAGAGAAAGTAATTGAGCAAAGCTTGGGCTAGAGAGAGAGTGTGTCCCATGCATTGAATGCCAAGCTCCTTATATAGGATATCGGAGAGTGCTGGATACGCGCTTCGACGCGGTTGAGCTGGTGTGAATGACCATGGGGCAGCGTGCCTGTCTCCTCTGAGTGTCTGAACGTGTGGCCGACCGGTCGGCCCCGACAGTGTCAGGCGGCGCCGCCTGACAACATCGGGCGGCAGAAAAGCTGACTGAGCATGCCTGAAATTCTGCGGGAATCACGGAAAAGCTGATTCTGTGTCAGGCGTGTGTCTGCCATGTGCGCAAAACACAGGATATTGTCCCCGAGGGAATATTTGCTGTGAACAAAGCATTTTGTCCTGTCTGGCCGAAGCGGCACGCTCCGGCGCTGCTTGTTGTAGGTCGGGCCGTCCTGGGCTGAGAGACCTCTGCACAAAGGTAATCCCGGGAGAGCCTTCTCGTCGGCCCTGCTCTGCTCGGTCGCATGACCTTGACTGCTGGGCGCTTCGGCTAGGCTCCTCCTCTGGGTTATGAGTCTCCGGACCGGAGAGAGCCCTAGAGAGGCCCTGTCGCCGTCTAAGAACTGTTTGGCCGCATGCTGGCTGGTCTGAGCTGTGGTTCTCCTGAAGGAGGTCGTGGCTCCGGCCTCTTGAGAGTTCGGCCCCCAACACTTTTCATAACTTATACACTCCTGCACTTTGTATTTGTATGGGCAATAGTCGAAGTGCAGATTTTGCGAGCTAGCTGTTCTGGTCCACTACAGTCTTAGAGGTTTCAGCTGTAGGAGATTTTGTGGCAGCTTTTTAGTTCTGTTTTTTTGTCTTTTAGTACTACCTTTTTAGTACGTTGATGTATAAGTTCGTTGGACTTAGTTGATGTTTGAGACTCAGTACTTGTGGATGTTCAGACTCAGTTTTCTACTTTTCAGTAGACGTGTTATGCAGTTTCAGTTTTGTTTTAGTGGCACTTTTATTAGTTGTATGGTTTATTTCTGTTTTACTCACGGTTACCGGGTCCGCTAAGCATTAAATTGTTAAATGCGGGACGAGACGTGACAGCATGATTCACCGGGAATGAGATAAGAAACGGTATCAGACTAGCATGTTCATAGGAGGGAACATGCCTTTCAGCCTGAAAAGGCAGCTGAGTGTTTCTACCTAAAGAATTACCATCTACAGGTTGGGTTTTTCTGTTGCCAGTCCAACTCTTGAAAAGTTGCACAGTACTGGAAAGCTGGACACCGATTATACTAGTGATTTAAGTGTTGTAAGTTCCGTTATTGTTCACGTCATGGATATCCATGTTTTACTTAAATGTAAAACAATAATTTTTAGAAAATAAGATTAATAAAATTCAAATTGTTTTTAACAAGTGCAATATATTAAAAAATTATGTGAACAATACATAAAATAAAGTGATTTAGAAAGTATAAAATAAATTATTTTAATATTGATTTGCTGTAAATACAGATTTGTATTAAGTAAACATGAAGATGTTTTAACACATATCACAACAACAAAAAGAATGAATTTCGTTTTTTTTTCTCAGAATCCAAAACAGACTGCAGACTAGAATCTGGCCCAAAGAAAAATATGCACAAAAATCAGGTTTCTAAAAGTGTTATGGAAATAGAAAACTTTTATTTTGGCTTAAGATTGTAAGAATAATGATAAGAAAATCTGATTTTCATAAAATTAAAAATAGTTACTGAATTGAAATAGATAAAATCACAAATAATAATAATAATAATAATAGAAATTCCAAAAATGAAAAGAAATAACCGAAGTCTCAGTGCCTTTAAGCTTAAATAGGTCGCCTTACCGGAGGTACTTCGGGCTTTGATTGACCATGGACTCCTAGGGTACAATCGATCACCAAAAAAGATAGTACTACACAATTCAGCATGCGAACAACTGTGTTGAACTTTCTCTAGTTGAAGAAATTTAAGCAGAATTATTTTTGGACTCTTGAAATTTTATGGAGGAATGAATGATTCTTGAGAAGAGGAGAGATGATTTTTTAGTGAGTTTTTTCCATTGTCAATGGTTCATTTTATATATACATGGAAGCCTATTACATAATTACATAAATTAATACATAATTTAATTCTGTAATTTAATTTTTATAATCGTTTTAATTTTTATAAAGGTAAATTAATTACAATAAATTAATTCTTGTAATAAATATGTCATGGGTCTGGTTCATTTGAATTTGACCAGATCATTTCAGTTCAAGCCCGATTATAAAGTTAGATTATAAATTTAATGTGGCACGGAGCACAATCCTTCATTCTCACAAACCCATGAGGCACGAATCCGTATGCGGATGTGGAATTGGGTTCGGGCATGAGCGGGCAGGCTGTGGCGTAAGGTGCGTGTGGAAAAATATTCAAAGTGCACTTCATCTTATTTTTTTCTTAGACTTTATTGTGATATTTAGTCACACAATACAATAAATATATTCACTTCAGTAAACATTATTCAATATGGGACAATTACTCATTTATTACTTAATGGATTTTGATCATTTTTTATAAAATACATCTTTTACCTAAGAGTACACGAACCCACTTAAACTCACCTTAATCAGTATTTAAAATCACACACAAATTATGGCTAAAATCTATGGAAATATTGGTACTCCTAGGATATAAATGAACTGAGTCATTCGCGAATTATTCGAGGCTTGATTCTATAAGAATTCATTCGAGTTCGATTCATTTATTAAATTAATAAAACTTGAACCTCAAATTTAGAATCGTTTGATAAATTATCCAAACCTGAGCAATAGTATTCAGCTTGACTAGGCTCATGAACCTATAATATATGTATAAAATGGAGATTTTATGTACAAATTTATACATAAATAAATTTATATATGTAAATATATGTTTGTATAAAATAAAATTCTAAAAATTTGTGAATATATAAACTTTTATAGATATGTTTCTTATAATTAAGTATGTAGAAAACTTATTTATTTGTAGCATTGACCCTTTTACATGCATAAATGTGTGTTAATTTTTCACTTGTAAAGGTTCATGAACACGTTCGAATTTGAGTCAAACCTAGAAGAGTTCGACTTGAGTCCGGCTCCTCAAATTTTTATTGAATTCGAGTTCGAGTTCGCTAAAATCTTAACAAATCGAATCCAAAAAATTTAAAATTTGGCTCAATTCGATTCGTTTAGAGCCCTAGCTACTCCCAATATTTTCCAATAGCATAATATCATTTTGAGCCCAAAGGAAATGCATTTTGGCTTTGTTGTGTTGCAGGGCTTTTATGCTCTGTTTTGGCTTGAAATTGATAGGGATGTTTATTAGTATGGGGTTCTTTTGAGCGAATCCCTAATATTTTTTTGAATCCGTTAAAGTCTTGTTGAATAAATTTTGTATCTGTTAAGGTCTTATTTAATGCGTGCGCTTCCTTTCTCACTCTTGAAATGAACTACAACTTATTCAAATATGAGTGTAACTTGTTCAAATATGACTGTAACTTATTTAAATATGCAATGTAACTTGTTCAAATATGCACAAGTTATAGTGTCATTACATTATAAGTTACAGTATAAGTTACAGTGCAATGTAACTTATTAATATATACATTGTAACTCGTTTAAATACGCATAAGTTACGGTGCACTGTAACTTATTTATATATGCATTATAACTTATTTAAATATGCATAAGTTATAGTGACATTATATTATAAGTTACAGTACAAGTTTATAACTCTGTTATAACTTGTTCAAAGTACAAGTTTGTTATAATTTCTCCAAAATATATTATAATTTGTCCAAAATGTAAGTTACAATACTGTAACTTAACTTATTTATAAATTTGTTATAACTTATCCAAAATTCAAATTACAATGCATAACTTTGTTATAACTTGTCTAAAATGCAAGTTACATTACATATTGAACAAGTTACATTATATATTGGGCAAGTTATATTACATTGTAACTTGTTTAGAACTTGTCCAAAATATAAGTTACAATGCATCTTAAACAAGTTAGAGTGCACAATGTAACTTAACTTGTCCATATATGTACTATATTTATTCAAATATGTATTTTAGAAGAATTACATGAGTAAAATAATAATTAAAATGTATTTTGAACAAGTTAAATTATATTTTGGACAAGTTACAGTACATCTTGAACAAATCTATTATACATTATTGCTCTTTGTCCCAGTCATATTCTAATTTTGTCTCAGTCATAGAAATCTTTTACAGTCACATCTTTTTTGTCACGTCACATATTAACACAACATTATATATACAAATCAGGACAGTTTTTGTCTAAGTCATACTTTTATGTCTCAGTCATCGAATTTTGTCTCAATCATATTTTGCACGGGGCTCACACCGATCTCAAGTGTCATATTTCGCACGGGTTCACACGGGTCTCAAGTGTCATATTTTACACGGGGTCCACACGGGTTCCAAGTGCCATCGGCACGGACAAATAGTAGTTATAATACATTTTAGAAAAGTTAAAGAGACATTACGTAATAATGGGACTTAATGAAGAACAAAATGGTACACAACAATAAGTTTCAAAAACAAAACCGGACACAAAAAATGTGTATCTATATAATATTTTGAGCCCAAAATATTTTATGAAAATAAATATCATATCCATCAAACAAACACTGAAATGCTGGCTCCTCTGTAATCAAACAAAGGTCCAGTTTTGAAATTTCCAGGCACTTCTATTAGGAAGAATTATTCAGTGGTCTTAGAACAAAGTATATGAAGCGATAATTAATCAAATATATTTTTTGACCATCAAAATTATCAACAAAGATTTACAATATAAATGATTCGAATGTGGAAGAAAATTTACTTGAATCATTACTTCAAATAAGCAAAAATTCTCCAGTCTTTTTGAATGGGAACGCTGGCGGTATGTTGAAAAAAAAACTGGACCTCATAAAAAAACGAAACAAAAGCGTGTTCTCTCTCTCTTTCCTCATTAATGAGAGAGAATTACACAACAAGATCTCACTTTCCTTTCTTTTCCTTTCTTTTCCTTTTTGCCTTTGCTTTACCTCATCGAATCCCTTCGCGTGTGAACGCGATTTACACACTACTCTTCTGTCTTTACGATCACTCTCTCCGATCTATCCTTTCTTTTGAGAACCAACCAGAAAATTCAAAGATGATTCAAAGAAAGAAAGATATACATAAAGAAAATTCACAACAAACAAAACTTTAACAGAAAAAGAGAATTTTCATTTCTCTAGATGTAAACCCCCAAACCAATTAACTAAAAAAAGGAAGAAAAGGATAATATTATTTTTTGTTATGGAATTCGAAAATCAACAAATCAAGCCATTAGCAATGGCTCGATTGGTATCAAGATGGGTGGTTTCGTAGACTGGTAACTCTTCTCGGTACCTTTCGATTCCAATGGCAGAGAGATTGTCAAGTTCGAATAGATCAGAGCTTGCACAACTCGCTGCATCGTCTTCATCATCGTCAAATTCCTCAATACTCTTCATATTGAAGTTTGATTCGATTTTCTTATGACAATTCTTCAGTAAATCTCTGGTTATTTCCTCAATCCGGCGATTTTTCTCCATGAGATGTAACTTAAGCTCTCCATCAATTGAATCTCCAGGTAGATTCCTACTCCTCGCCTCCAATTTTGGATCATCTTTGTACAACAACTTCTGTCCACAAGGTTGTAAATCTTCACCGACGATTACGCTAACTGGACAGAATCTGACTGATCTCTTCACGCCATTGCTGGGTTTTCCACGAGAAGACGGAGTATTGCTTAGACACGAACGTGAAAACGAAGAAGCTGATGAACATGTGGACGAATACGCAGCAGGCTTTGAGTATTGATTACTCTGATCCGAATTCTTCTCGGCGTATCCTCCGGTACAGGATGAAACCTTCGCTTTCTTTGCGTTTCCTGCAGTGAAGAGAGAGTTGATAAAACTGGCAAGGCGGCCGCCGGGGGAGATCGGCTGCTTCACTTTCTTGAGGTCGCCGTAGATCTTCATTGCTTTTGACTTCGTCTTCACGAAACCGTTCTGATGCTTTGCCTTTTGCTGATCATTTTTTTCAGGAAAATTATCAAGCATGTGCAATTCATCCCTTCCGTGCTGGTTGAGTTTCTTCGGCTCGACCAGAACGCTGGTCCGTATCGGCTTCGACCTGTGATTACCATAAACATTAGATTCTGCTTCGGAGGAAGAAAATCCTCGACCAGAACTAGAATCCGACGAACTCGTGCTCGAATTCAAAAACATACAGCCACGTTCATTCCATGTCTTCCTTTCAAAATCGGCCGCCAATTTTCTTCTTACAACGACCTTCTCGCTCTCCTTCTTTTCCATCCACTTCTCGATCAACCAAGCTCGTCGTAGATTCGCCATCTCTTCATCGTTTCCAACACCGCCTCCATGCACGAAAGTCGTACTACTGCGTGTCTTCCTCATTGTCTCTCTGTAAAGAACTAAATCCTCTTCTTCTTCACGTCCGCCTTCGTCAATCGACCGGTATATCGCGTCAAGAAGAGTGGATGAGAAAGACGGGTTTGTGTTTGGATTCGGGTTCTCTCTCTGCCGTCCAATAGAATACCGATCTTCTCTTATCGATCTCTTCTCCATGTAATAGTATACTGAGTCTCCCTTTATAGTGGTAGATCAAGATATCTGACAGTAAAGAAGATCAAGGGGAGAGAATAATAGTGAACAGAACACGAGGAGAGCGGGTCTGGGAATGAATGATATTCTCTCTGGTTGTAATGTCTGATTAGAGTGTCAAAAGCTGCAAAAGAGGAGGAAACAACAAGAATGGTAATGATAATTTGGGCAAACGTGAAAGAACAAAGTGTGAGAGAATTGAGAGGGTACTACAGACTAGAGAGAGGGAGTCCATCGAGACATTTGATTTTGAATAAAAAGGAGCAGATCAGAGTAGAGCAGGACCTCTCTGTTGTTTTGGTGTTGGTATGTGGTAAATGAGTGTGCAGATGGGGAAGGGGGAACAAGGGGAGACACAGTAATTGATTGGGATTTTCACGCCTGAAAAAAGAGGGAGAGAGGACAGAACTCCGTGTGACTGTTTGAGCTGCTTTTATAAGAGTTCTTACAAGTTACACCGAACTCACATCACACAAAACTACGTAGTTTAAGTTGGATTTAAACGGACGCCATTTTGTAAGTGATTCAAAATGATGTCGTTTTATATTGTTTATCGTTGGCAATGATGACGTGGCAAGTTAATTTACAGTCTCCGTACTACTACTAAATTTCTAGTTAGAAAGTTTTTGTAGAATGGTTTTTGAAATAACAAGGTAATTTAAAAAAAAAATCCACTAGTTTTTTTGAGAGGTTCTGTCCATAAGATTTTTCTTCGTAAGGTTCCATTACTGATTTTTCCTCTTAAAGTCTCATTCTTTCGCATTTTAACTTCCGCGCCCACTGTAACTTCATCTCTGCTCTAACCTGTTCAATTAATTACTGTAACTTATTCAATTGCCCATTGTAACATGTTTAATTTGTCACTGTAATTTATTCAATTGACCACTATAACTTGTTGAATTACCCACTGTAACTTGTATTTTTAAGATAAATTACAGTCCATATTGACTCAAAGTTGTGTTTTTAATAGAAATTACAGTCTAAATGTGGCATTGTAATTTGTAATGTAACTATATTGTAACATGCATTATAATAATGTGGTAGGATAAAGTAAATGTAAGGGCAAAAATGTAAAA
>NMUG010005678.1:0-12998 GCA_002855965.1 Monotropa hypopitys | reverse complement strand
GAATAAAATAACATCTTTTTGAACATCCATTTCAAGTAAAAATAATGGTGACTTGGCACACCCAGAACAAAATGCCGAGTGGCGATTCTGTCAATTTAAAAATCGGCACACTCAGGCCATCATCCATTTGCAAATAAACCCCCATTTTAAATAAATGCCATCAGCGCGGATTCTCCCATCCCGGAAAACAACTCCTCCCAAAGAGGGGAGACGAGGGAAGGACAGGAAAATTTCCCTGCGCGACAAGCACGTCCACCAACTATCAAGGTAGTCCAAAACACAAGCACGAAGCATGTACTCCAAGGTCTGAATAGTGTGCTCCGACTGCCCATCGGTTTGTGGATGAAAAGTAGTGCTGAACTGCAACTCGGTACCGTACACTTTCTGTAGACTCTTCCAGAAAAGAGATGTAAAACGTGGATCACGATCGGATACGATGGATAGTGGTGTACCATGGAGACGAATAATCTCCCGAATGTAAAGACGGCTTAGAGAATCCACTGACTGCGACACACGAACTGGTAGAAAATGAGCGGACTTGGTCAATCTGTCAACGATGACCCAAATCGAATCTTTCCCATCCTGCGAATGCGGCAAACCTGAAACGAAGTCCATAGTGACATGATCCCACTTCCATTTTGGCACTGGCAACAGCTGCAACAAACTCGCTGGTCTTTGGTGTTCGGCCTTAACTTGCTGACAAGTCAGGCACCTCATCACGAACATAGCAATATCCTTCCTCATACTCGGCCACCAAAACAATCTACGAACAACATGATACATCTTGTTGCCACCCGGATGTACTGAAAAGGGCGAATGGTGAAACTCGTGAAGAATTTCCTGTCGGCACTGCAACGGTACAAGAAGTCTCCCTTTGAAACGAACACTGCCATCCTCGAAAATAGCCCAACCAACTGGGGCCTCATCACTCGAACATCTGGAATGAAATCTCAATGATTCATCATCTGTCGTTTGCGCTTCGATAACACGTCGAGATAAATCGGAATGAATAGTCAAGTTGCACAAAGTAGAACCATTTGCGACATCTTCGAAATGTAAAACGAAATCTCCCAAGCCCGAAACGTTCTTCCAATCACGAATGGCCAAGTGAGCTAGATGACACGAATGACGGCTCAACGCGTCAGCAACAACATTTGCTTTCCCCGGGTGATATTGGAGCTCAAAATCATAGTCTTTAAGGTGTTCCATCCATCGATGTTGCCTTAGATTTAATTCTTTTTGCGTGAATAGGTATTTGAGACTCTTATGATCGGAAAAGACTTCAAATTTTTCGTCGTACATATAATTTCTCCAACTCTTCAATGCAAAAATGATAGCGGCAAGCTCGAAATCATGCGTAGGATAATTTCTTTCATGCGTCTTCAGCTGCCTCGAACCATAAGCGACCACTCTACCTTCTTGCATCAAGACACAATCCAAGCCCTCGAACGATGCATCACAATAAACGGAATAACCAACTCCCCTTTCCGGCACGATCAAGATAGGCGAAGAAGTCAAACGGCCCTTCAATCCTTCGAAAGCAGATTCACAAGCGTCATCCCAAACAAAACGGATGTCCTTCCTTGTCAAACGAGTCATAGGAGCGGAAATATGATAAAAATCAAGAATAAATCGACGGTAATAACCGGCAATCCCTAAGAAACTCCGAACTTCGAACACATTCGTTGGCCTCGGCCAAGAGATAACGGCATCAATGTTTGAAGGATCAACGGAAACCCCATCCTGGGACACGACATGACCCAAGAACTTCACCTCGGACAACCAAAACTCGCATTTGCTCAGCTTCGCGAACAATCGGTGCTCTCTCAATAACTCGAGAACAATACGGATATGTTCACCATGCTCCTCGGAAGTAACCGAGTACACCAAAATGTCATCCACGAACACTACCACGAACTGATCGAGATAAGGACAAAAGATACGGTTCATCAAATCCATGAAAGTAGCCGGTGCGTTGGTTAGCCCAAACGTCATAACCACAAACTCGAAGCCCATAGCGAGTACGGAAGGCGGTTTTCGGAATATCTTCCTAACGAATAAGCACTTGGTGATAACCAGATCGCAAATCAATTTTGGAAAAACAAGTCGAACCCCTCAATTGATCGAAAAGATCATGTATTCTCGACATAGGATAGCGGTTTTTGACAGTGACACGGTTCAACTTCCTATAGTCGATGCACAAACGAAGTGTTCCATCTTTCTTTTTGGCGAATAATGCAGTAGCTCCCCAAGGGGAAGAACTAGGACGAATAAAATCCAATGCAAACAACTCCTCGATTTGAGACTTCAACTCTCTCAACTCGGCAGGCGCAAAATGATACGGTGGTATAGATATCGGTACGGAGCCCGGAATAAGATCGATAGAGAACTCAACATCTCTGACGGGAGGCAAACCCGGCAACTCCTCTGGGAAGACGTCTATAAAATCGCTGACTACAAACGGTAACTCAGAACGACCCGCAACATCATCATCCAAAGCTAAACTAGCAAGCATACAATGAATCGAAAAAGATTCTGTCGGATCAAGAAGAATGGACGTCAATGGCTCTCGGCTATCTCCATAGAAGTAAAAATACTCTCCGTCAGCATCACGAATAAGAACTCGGCGTCGATAGCAATCGATAGTGGCATGATAAGAAGATAGCCAATCCATGCCCAATATTAGGTCGAAACCCGCCATATCAAGAACAATGAAATCAAACGTGAAACGTCGGTCTTCAATAATCATCTCGCACTGATGGCAGATGTAACTCAACGGTATACGGCCTCCTACCGGTGACTCCACTACAAGAGGAGGATCAAATTCCTCCAGCTCTAGACCCAATGCTGACGCAAAAGCAAATGCCAGAAAAGAATGCGATGCACCAGAATCCATAAGAACAGATGCCCAAGAGTGATAAATAAGAACCATACCGCGCACCACCGAACTCTCTGGAGCCTCCGAAACAACTGGCTGCTCCACAGCTGGAACTGCATAAACTCGGCCCTGTGTCATCTAACCTTGACCTGCTCCGCTACGCTGACATGAAGCCTGTCCTGAACCAGATAGCCCTCTTCTCACAAATCGGGATCCCTGACTGGGCTGTGCAGGAGCTCGCTGGAACTGCTGCTGCTGCTGACCCTGCTGCTGATGCTGCTGAGGAGGATGAGGATGTTGAACTGATCCTGCCTCACTACATTCATTCCCACGTGTTGGTCAAGATCTAGCTATATGACCCTGCTGGCCACAATTATAACAACTGGGTTCTCGACACTATGCATGAACATGACCTGGCCGGCGGCAAGTATGACAGATAATGTATGTCCAGTTGGACATCCCTGGACGACTTCCCTGAGACTGTGACTTCTGACCTTGCTAAGAACGAAACTGATCACGCCCCCTTTTCTTGCCAAAGCTGCCTGATGAATTGCTCGAACTGGAATACTGCCCCCTCGGCTCCCAAACGTTTACTTCGTTAGCTGGCTCACATTGAGACTCAACGAGCCTCGCGCACTCCACCAAATCTGAGAAGACATGAATGCGATGCCCCACCGTGAGGCGTTGAATAGATGGATGTAAGCCTTGCTCGAACCTCTTGCATTTCTTTTCTTCCGAGTTTACCCAATCATGGGCAAACCTTGACAGAGACTGAAACTTTGTGGCGTATTGATTCACTGACATCGACCCTTGCTCTAGCCTCTCAAACTGCCCGCATAGCTTGTCTCGAAAAGACTCAGGAAAATATTGGCTTTCAAAGGAAGCCTCAAAATCTAACCAAGACATGTCAGCCAAAGGCACGATAACTCCTTGAGGATTAACAACCCAAGCACCCGCATAGCATCGCGACGTCCGTTCACCAACGTAGACCACCACTCACTAGCCTCGACAACAAGTTGGAAAGAAGCAAGTGAAATCCGGATTTTGCTGTCGCCGATCTCTAGCATCTCGAACATTTTCTTTACTTCCGAAAGCCAATGATTGGCCTCTAGCGGATCCACTTCGCCATTGAATTTTGGAGGATCCGTGTGGCGAAATTCACGAAGAGCGTCTGACAAACAAGTACCCGCTGGTTCCCTAGCTGCGGCAACACCCCGACTAGCCTCCACAACCGCAGTAGCAATATCGCGAATGAATTGGCCGGCATTGGCCATGCCTCCAGGAACAAACCCTTCCTCTCTAGCCTATTCAACAAGTCCTCTTTGTTGCCCGTTAACCTCCTCACTAACAGCGTCATCAATTGGTTGCCCACGGTGACCACCACGACCCCTATTTCCACCACGACGACAGGCCATTTTCTAAGAGACAAGAGAAATGGAGAATATTTAGGAGTAGAATAGGATAATCACAACAATCGACAAGCAGAACACTAGGTATGATTTCGATACAATGGAATTTAACAAAGGATCGACTCAAAAGTACCTGAACCATTACACACTTGGAACTCAAGAAGACACACATTGTCATTTTCCCAAAACGTTTCAAAATCCACAACAGTCAAAGGACTTCGATCGAATATCAATGCCCTACTTTTATGCCATGCACACACAAGCAAGCAATCATATGCAACGTAATATAGCCATAGCCCGATGCACCCATGTAGGACAACGTGTCCTTTCCCAATGTCCTAAGTTTTCGCAACCTATTGCTCTGATACCAACTATAACACCCTTGAAATTTGACAACATATATTTTTTTTTGAAAACATGGCATTGAGAAATAATAAGTAAAACACTAATGATGTAATGAAACCATTCCCACAACTAAGATTATGACACAAACCATGTCAAGCACGTGAATTTAAAGGAAGTACGATGGGAGTTATTTATTACAACCCATGAATTCATAAAAGAGAACTTAAAATATAAAATGCAAACAAGGGTCCCTCCTTGGACCATACTCCAATGCTCCATGCCTCAATCAAAATATGCTTGAATCCCTTCAAGCTATGCCATTGGCTTTTTAACTATAAAAAAGGGTTAGGCACAACCGCCTAGTAGGAAATCTCCAACAAAAAGTATATATAATTGCAATGTACAAAATGAGCTAAATGCATGCATAAGAGTAGGCATGATATTGAAAGACTACAATGCAAAGAGAGAGTGATTTATTTCCAATAGTAATGAAATATGTGTACCAAGGTGTCCAACCATATTTCCAAAATACCAAGTGTCTTCAAAGGTGACAACAACACGTCCAAAGATAGTCAATCACTATCTAAGCTAGTAAGTCATGTTCCAAAGTGTCCATTTCTATCCAAGTGTTCCACTACAAGTGTCTTCGGGTCAATCATGTATTACCACAATGTCCAAGATTTCCAACTTTCCACATCTTTCAAGATAAAACAAGTATTCTCAAGAGTGCATTACCATTCCGTCATAGAGGGGATCAATCTCAACACGTCTATTACTCGATTCCCCATCCGTCGGGAGGGTTTAGTACTACCCCCATTGCGTAATGTCGTGGGAGACCCCTTTCGGTACATCCCAAGGCCTCAGCCTGAATCCAAGAGCACTCAACAATTCTCATTCCTACGAAGAGTCAGTGGGTCAAACCCACTATACCATTCCAACAATCGTTTCCAATTTTTTCAATACAAGACCAATGTCAAGAATATCAATGTCGTGTGGGTTCCAACGTGTCAACGTAGTCGTTATGCTTTCAATTTCATAAATTCAACCACCCAACCCACTTTCCCCAATTTTCCAAAATTTACAAGACTGGGGTTTGTGAAATCAATTTGGGGCTTTTGCATAAGACATTCAATTAAGCGAATTAATGAGCTTAGGGTGTTCAACATAGTAGTAATTGATCAATTTGCAAAGGGATTTCACCAATTAATTCATACTTAAACATAGACATGGATTTTACTCAATTTCAACAACAATCTAAAAGATTGAAGGACAAATCAATAACATATACACTAGAGCCCAAGATTCCCTACCTTAGAGAGAAGATTCACACAACTTTAACTCGGAATTCTACACACCCACACGAACAAGAACCACCACTGCGAAGCTTGAGACTCCCTCTACGATGTTAATACTTTAAAAATCTTCCAAAACTTACCCTAGGAGCTCCAAATCATAGAGAGAAGATTGAGATTTGAGAGATATAAGGTTTAGGAAGGTATAGAGAGAGAATAGTCTGTGAGAAATGATCTCTCACGACCTAAAATAGTATACATATGACCCTTAGGAGAATACCCAAACTGACCTTAAAATCTGAAGAAAATTAGAGAATCTGAACTCAGCGACCGGTCGGCAATTTTGGGGGTACCGACCGACAGGAAGAAAATCAAACTTCTCACGACTTTCTGAAGGACCACGACCGGTCGGCACAATACGGTGTACCGGTCGAGAACTCACTGAACTCTCACGACCGGTCGACGCAATTCAGTGTACCGGTCGACAAGAAGAATATCGAATTTTTTAAAACTTACTTGAACATCACGACCGGTCGGCGAAATCAGGGGTACCGGTCGCGGGGAACAGAAAAATGATTTTCAAGAAAACGTTTTCCACGCACACTCTCGACAAAGTTTCGATGACTTTCTAGTGATCTAATCGCATAGAACTTCTTAAATTATTTTACGGACTATCATATGATAATTTAAAATATATTTATAATAGATATAAAATTTTGGAGTGTGACAATTTTGAACAGCAATTTCATGCATTCTCACCAAATCCTTCAGTATTCCAGTAACCCTCTACAATAGATCATTAATCCACTGATGCAACACATACCAAACTTCAAAGTTGCATAACAAACCCATAAAGCACACGCTCAAAATTTCTATATAACTTCACCTTTTCTATCATCCAACTAAACCATCCAAATCACTCAAAATTTCCACTAAAAGGGACACACAAACTCTGCTCAACAATCCCCAACATCTCAACAAAAATCGAGGTTATCCTTAAACTTAGGCAAACTGTGCTACAATATCCTAGAATATAATCTCTCATCTAATTAAGAATTTAGGTATATCACTTTCCCCTCTAGATTTCAATTCTTCAAACTCTACTCTCAAGCCGCATAACACTTAACCACACTTCCATTATTTCCCTTTTTAGAGCCTCGCGGCACAAACGCTCTAGCCTCATCATTAAGAATACACCATCTTGTTTACCAGAGATTAAATACCAACACCAAAAAGACAATTGCCAACTTTCCTTGATACTCATCCCAATTAGGACCTCCTCTGCTTTGCTAAAAGAACTACCATCCCACACTGAGTCTAGTTAACAAAACGTCACTCGACCCCACAACTTGACATTCATTTTCTTTAACTCTGAAAGTTTGTCTAACCCAGACTTAACAATGACCCATCTCACTTGCCACTATTTCTCTAATCGGAAATCATTAGAAATCTCCAACTACAGTTCCTCTCCTCACTATTTCAACTCTGCCATAGACATCAATCTTTTCTTTAATCTCTTAAAATCATTCTCACCATTTCCTAGTAACTCAAACTCGTATTACATAGCTAATCCACCCACAACATGACTTGACTTACAAGGTCTCTATAATTTTCCAATAGCAATATGCTAACCCAAGAATCACCTCGAAAACACATATCAATCTATTGCACACCGCTAAGGTTCCAAATTCTTCTCCGGTTTATGCCAATGCTTCTCATTAAGGATAGGATAACTCAATGTACCGTTCAACACTACCAACAGTTTCACCCGGAATTAAGTGCAACAACTTCTTTCTCCTCAATTTCTAATAAACCAATACTCAATTATTGCTCATACTCTCTCCCAAGTCGATAATACACTAAGGTTTTTATCAAGATCACAATTCCAAAACAACATAGACAAACATCTAGGCCCTGATCATCACAACTCTATCACCGCAAGGACATCCTCAAGCTAACACTCATCTTTCTTTCTCGACCATGACACGGGTGACAAAACCAACTGACACCATTATGGAATTCATCTTATCGCCACTACTTTTGAAATAGAATTTATCTCAATTCATAACAAGACTTCTTCCCAAAGTATTTTACTATCAATGCTAGTATGGTCTAATATGATAATGAACTCAATAGCTTGCTAGGGATTTCATCAACGCCTTGATAATAACACATGCTATGCATAACGCAAGTCACACATTTCTATTACACCCTTCTTATTCTTAGACCAACACACACACATGATTACATTCGATTATTACTTTCTCCTTATCTCTAACATTCACTTCTTTCATTCTTACATGTTAATTTCAATGTGACCTACACATATTCATATGCCCATATGCTCAATGATAACATTCACCACCCACTTGATATTCTTTTCATCCCCACAGAGATAATCAATTCGACAGCCTTATTAAATGATAAATCACCCTCAACAATTTCCAGAGCTGCTGTCAGTTAACTCAGAAGTTACTAAATCTTTTAGAGTAACATGCATACTTTCCCGAAATTACAAAATTTACACAGTAGTGGGTACATGAATAATGTGATATTTTCTCAAGTAAATACGTATGAAAACAGTAAACATATACCTGTTACACTTTGATTGTTCCGCTTGGACCGTTCTTGAAAATTGTTGTTGTCATCCGACTCCGTTGTGAACATGGAGCTGCCTTGTGACAAAATTTCACTGTACTTGAACATTTGAACCCTTGAATGTTCTTAGCCATCACTTCCATCCATAATAAAGTACCCCTCTACTGAAACATATTTTAAGAAACTGTTGATCTCGAACACCCAATCAACGACTTATGCCTACTCCTTTTCTCACTTTAACAAGGAAACTATCTCACCATTCACCTTGAGAACACAACTCTAGCATAAATATTCTCCAATCCACCTCCAAGGCAATATAGTACCACTCAATAATCATTAGTCACCAACCCAAATCCACAAATTCGCTTCTTGTTCTTATCATGTGTTTGGACACTCTTGTCCTCATTACCCAAGTGTTTTACAATTCCTTCCAAATTTCGACTTAACTTCTTTTTAAAACAACCACAATGCAATTTCACTAATTTCACTTCTCCCCTGTTAGCCCTTCAAGCAACATTCACCAAGTTTTCTATTACTACTTCCTAAAATATGACAATTTAATTGTCGCCCCCAAACATCATACCACTCTTAGATTTACAATACTCTATCTCTTCCGCTTTTACCAACTATATAGCGTACTTTGCTCAAACCACAAGTTTCACCTCATAAACTTCCATACTCATTTTATTTTCTTGTCTCATTTTTACACATGCCCTTACTAGCATAAAATTCATCACCTCTTATGCGAAAACAGACACCTCAAGCCTTAATAAACTTTTCCCAAAAATTTCACTTCTAGTCACGATCTGTATTAACCAATATAGGTGCTGACACTTGACATCAAATATTCTTCAACCAATAAACCACCTCACCCTGTTCAAACACAAGATGTTACTCTTATCCTTTTGCTCATCAATTTACTCCCAAAACATTCTGAATGCTCTCTATATCTATAGCCAAACTATCTCTTCTCTAGGCATTATCACTCGCCCAAAATCATATGAATTCGACCTTCAAAATTTTAAAGTCATACCCAACCTGAAATCACATCAATCACCTGCATCTGGCCCAATTATCCCTTGAGTTATTACTGCCGTCAAACAATTTCACATCTCCCTCATTTGGACAATCCTTCCAAATGTCTGATTATTGCATTCCATTTGCTTCATGACAATCACACAACAAGAAACAACATGGTAGAAACAAGCGTCAGATATAAAACTCACGCATTAGTCAACACACCTCAATGACTCAAAGAATGACTCGACATCCTATGGTCCACTACTAGCTTCTTCACCACTAACTCCACCTCCTAGCATTTTGTTATATTGTGCTTTCTATTCTACTCTCCAATACTTCACACTAGAAGGGAACGTTGATCAGGCGTCCTTCTAATTAGATTTCGAGGTAAATCTTATAGGTGACAAAGACACACACAATAGTCCCAAAACACTACTTCAACCCATCACACCACATTCCTCATTCTCACACCTCCAATACCATAAGATCTCTCACCCAAAGTCCCTTACACGAATCCTATAAACCTAAGCTCTGATACCAAGTTGTAACATCCCATACCAAACTCACCAAATATTATGCGGAATAAAATTTTTCTTAACATTTAAACCCAAGAGTTAACAAGTTTAGACAAAACATCAAACTACGTCAAGTACGAATATGAAACCCAACATCATAGCTTTTCTTCTAACAAAACCATAAGTCCCCAAATTTGCTTCTAAGGAACAAGTATTAAAAGAGAGAGCAAAAGTACTATTAACAAAGGAACATGGTTCTTCTAAAAACACCATCCCGGCACACAAGCTAAGTGCCACTTCTCTATTGCTATGCCTCAAGGCCATCCATCCAAAGCTATGCTTCATAAACCATCTCTCCAAGCTATGTAGTAGACCGCTAGCTCCAAAACCTAGTTTCTAAGCATTTAGGAAAACACAAGGAAACCAGAGTGTGAATAGGATATATTGATTTCACAATTGCAAGGGATTTAAATAAATCATGCAAGAATTAAACTTTGCAAAAATGAGGGTCCAACCCCTTAAAGACATGCATCCAACCCCATGCATCCCATGCTTTTACCTATGCATATAGCTGCAGCCCATTTTTTAAAACATTTTATCATCTCTCTTTTAAAATAATTTGGAACCGCAGCTCCCAAAATCAATGAGCCGTCAACCCGCAGTATTGACCTCGACCCGTTGATGATATGTCATTGTACCGCAGCCACAACCTCGACATAATATAGTACAAGCCGTCAGACCGCATCACTGACCTCGACAAGTACTTACAAGCCGTCAACCCGCAGTATTGACCTCGACTAGTAGAATAATAAGGGTGTCCCACATATTGGCCATAAGGGCATATATCCATCCATTTCCATCATTCGCCGCACGTCCCAAGTATGGTTTTCAAGGATTATTTCTCCAATTAATTATATGTAGAGTATAAAATGATTTCACAACCCTGCACTTGAAAACCATTGATTTCCATAAACTCAAGCATATGATACATATGCAATATGCCATGCAATTCCCACAATTTAGTGCAACGCTCTATTCCATTCAATTAACATGCATAAAGCCTTCAACAATTAAACTAAGAAGATCATGTACTTTGAAAGACATGCAAAGTACTCTCAATATACCGAATCCATACACTCACCAGCACCGTTGTTCAAACCTTTTTCTTGCCTTGATCAACCGTTTTCCTTGCCCTTGAGGGAGGCCTCAACGCCTTTCTCAAGTGTCCATGTCAAAACGATACCAATTTTAGTCTACAGTTCGATTATAAATGGATATCAAATAGACAAACATAAATCAAATGATTATATGACTCAATGTGTCAAAGATCTTCCATATATGACCTTAATTATTCATTTTTTAACTTTCCAGAACTTACCCAAAATTTCAGACAGAAGCACTCCCGACCGGTCAGAATTGCATCCTAACCGGTTGGGACTACCTTGTCCAGCCCCAACCGCAACCACCAACCGGTTGCCAATTCGGTTGGCATCTCCCCTTACATCCCAACCGGTTGCCAAAACCTCCCAACCGGTTGCCACCTCCTCCTCCCAACCGGTTGGCCCCAACATCCCAACCGGTCGCTACCTCTTCTGCTACGATTTCTGAGACTCGTGATTTTTGACGAAAAACGATCCTAACTTACTCTAAACACCTCCAAACACTTCCAAACTTTAAATTTATCATCAACAAGGTGTTCCTATCATCTAGGATCATTAAAAACATGATAGAGGCTCTCCTACAACCCTTGATTACAACCAATTGCAAGAATCAAAAACCTAATTTTCTGGTTTTTCCCAAAAACGAGATTGACATTAAAACCCGATCTACTTCGAATCTGAAGCGATGTGAAGATGATATATACATATATTGGTTCGTACTTACGTGAGGATCAAGATTGAAGAAGAATTCCTCTTCCGATTTCTTCTCGAATGCCCTTGATTCCCACGACTCTTCTTCCTCCTTCTCTTTCTCCCTCTCTAGCCTCCAATTCTATTATTTGGTATAATGAATGGGTTAGGGAGTTTCCCCAAACACCTAAATCAGGTTTTTATTGATTTTTACGTCTTTGCCCTTTAATTAAAAAGGGTTGTTACCCTTGTGTGCCATTCCTTCTAATTATACACCACTTTTGTATAATTTGAGTTTTTAATATATCACTTATATAATTAAAACCTTAATTACACCCCAAAATCCTTCCGTACTCTCATTAAAGTTTTCAATATTCTTGAATTGTTTTTAAATAAATTTATAATGTGGGATGAGTATTACAGATACGATATCATATATATATAAGCCGAGCTGGATATATTCCGAGTTAGACGGCAGTACATATATAACAGAGGTGTAAGATATCATATATATAAATCGAGGTGGATGTATTCCGAGCTAGACGGCAATACATATTAATATAAATCGAGCTGGATATATTACGAGCTAGACGCCGTGTAATACTCCCAAAATTTAAAGTATATATATATTTTTTAAAATAGAATGAAGGAGCGTTAAATGGGTAAGAGTTTCAATATAAAAGGTGAAACAACTAATATTTACAACACACTACCCAACGCTTTATTTATTACAACAAACACTTGCGCTACTCTAATACAAAAATAAAAAGAGGCGAATAGGTTTTTATAACATAACCCTTTACAACAATGCCTCAATTAAAAGAAAGGGGCCAAAATAGGATTTATATGATTATCCTGTACAAGGTGGCCAACAGAAAATAAAGAACTATACAACCACTGAAAAGAAGAGCAACCTATGGACTACAGTCCACCACAGTCCGAGTCCTGTGAAGGATCTAGTAGCTACTCCAAGTCAAGGAAGCAAAGCCCTACAAAAGTAGAGGGTCAGGCACCACCACCTGGTAGAGATAATCCATCTCCTACCGTCTATAATATTGGGGTGCAAGTGTGTGACAATACAAGGAATGAAT
>NMUG010005677.1:0-13000 GCA_002855965.1 Monotropa hypopitys | reverse complement strand
AACCTGATCCCTCTGAATCTGTTGCACCTATCCTGGATCCCGACGTCGTATTATCTGTTCCCTGAGATCCGTGACAGAAGCTGTTGATCTTGCTGGGGTAGCCTCGTTTATATGGCTTCTCGTATGACTCAGGTGCTCACCGGTTTGTTGGGAACCCCTAACCACGCGCCTCCATCTTTGAGGTGGTGGTGGATTCCTTCCTCCCTTGTTCATAGCCCGAGTCCATCCATGGTCATTGGGTTCCATTCCCTGGTCCCCAACAGCCCTTGGGTGAGTGTTTGCTGTATGTCTCCCTTGGTTGTCTGTCACTTCCACCACCGATGGCGCTTGGTTTACCGCCGTTGGATTTTGCTGTTGAACTAGACGGTTCATCTCCTCCTCCAGACACCTAATGGTATGGGCTTGGGCTTTCACGATATCCATCAAATCTTCGTCACGAACTGATCTGGTTCTTGACTGAGAACCCAAAGATCGGGTCATGCTATCATTTTCATCAGAATAGGAATCGTCACCCTCCATGGCGACATACTCTTCCTCTTCAGCCAAACGCCTAGCATCAGGGACTTCAACTTCCTTCCCCTTGCCACCATGCTGGCTTGGACCACCTTTACTAACCCTCTGAAAACAAGAGTGACTCCTCGGCTTTCTTGGTGCTGGGGGTACCAGAGGAGTATTCGTGACACCTCCGTCAGTCCCAGTACCCCTTTGATGTTCTTCTAACTCATTTTTTCGTCCTGCTGTCATACTTTCCTCAAACTAGTGTTGATTACTTTTTTTATATGTCCTTTCCCACAGACGGCGCCAATTGTGCGAGAATAATTTTTACCCTTGCAAGAATACTACCTTGACTTTGACTTTGATTGATTTGCTGCTCCGGGAATACCGCTTCTTTGATTGTTCGCACCTTGCGCTTTCGTTCTGCAACCACAAAGGTTAGATGACCCCCTAGCCAAGTGGCTTGAAGGCCCTCCGACGATCAAGTTAGTCCCGGTAAGAGAAGAACTTAATCATAATCGAAAGAATTGAAGACAGAGTACTGAGTAGTAAATTAGGCAGAGTTTCGTTACCAGAAATTCCTGTCTTTGTAAATGAAGTATTCGTCTCCTTTTATATTTGTTGGTTCTTGTCATCAATGCGCCGTTCCCTCTTCTTAACTCTCATTTATAAAGAGAGGATGAATCAATACCACTGTTCCTTCACCTTCTACCCAATTAATTCTCCAGACCCTTCATCTTCTACCGTTCAGACTTCTGTTCATACGCATATATTCACATTCACGGCCTCATAGCAGTTGGTGTGTGTAATGATTAATATCTTACTCATTTACCATTATCAGTACACACCGCCCATGCTATGCCGAGCTGAACATTATCCCGCACTGCGAATGCTGCCGCACTGGGCCAAGCCTTATCCACAGTCAGGATACCACACTTGCCCATGGTTCATTATATTCTGAGATGCCATCCACGATGTCCAAACCTCTATGCCACACTCCTAAGATGTCCCGCCCATTGGGCCCGACCTGATCCAAGGAACTACAACGTCATTGGTATCAAGATAGGCCTTATCTCATACATACTAGCCCACGTTTGATTCTAGGAGCACCTATGGCTCATCCCTTTAAGATCCTCCTCCGTATGTCCCTTAACAGAGATATCATGCCACTAGGATGTCTAACTGTTGTTGATCAAACCTTATCCTAGTACTCAGATTCTCTATGGACCTACAACTGGCCAAACTTTAATGAATCCAAGATACATACCGCACTGTCATATACACCGCGCTGACATACTCTCGCGCTGCAATACTCCATGCTGCGTTGCAATACTCCCGTGCTACTCTATAGCCACGCTGCAATACATTCACTGTAGTTCCATATATACGAGAGTCACTAAATAAAGTACATAATCTTACTTAACTGGTTTGATTGCAACACAGGGAATCCGAATCCACGTGCCATGTGGCTAATCCAGATTTACCCTACCACATCTAGGCTCAAGTCAAACTTGTTCACTAACCCTAATTAACAAACATTAACATATATTTTTGCACGTATGCGAGACTAGAATAGAATATATGGGGAACAGTTGATAATAGGGATGTTAATGGGGCAGGGTGGGGTGGATATCATGATCCCCACCTCCAATCCCTGAACTCCGCCTCCTCCATCTTTGCACCAATCTTTAACGGGGATCGATTTGTGATCTCCATCCTCACTTCAAATGGGGAATGGGAATTCTCAAACATGGAGACAAGGATCCACAAATAATACCATCGCACACAGAACATCCAAAGTCACACACAATACACACCAACACAGTCGTAGACGAGCACACAGAGCACACATAGAACACACATGACATAACCCATACAGCACACGCACACACCCAAGAATTAACTCATGAATTTCTTGAAATTCCCTTCCCATTTACCGGAAACCTAAGAGAAAACCTACAACCCAGCTTCTAGCCATCACATGCTTTATCGAAAATTGGAAATCTAATTTCCGAAAATTCCATCTACAGCTTCTCTGTAATACCCGTACCTATTTTAATATTTTAAAATCAATTAACCATTATTATTAAAAATTGAGAGGAAATGATTGATATTTATAGGTGATTAAAAAGAAATACCCTTTTATAATAAAATTCTAAGTACATTATACAATAATTATAAGAGACTTGTATAATTTTAATTGGAATGAAGGGGTGGCATGTAAGGGTAGATAATCAGTTTAAGGAAGGTCAATAATGTCTTTGAGTGTACAGTCTGATTAGGGATATATATTAGAGAGTTATACTCTCATTAGGGTTGAAAGACAACCTTGGTGGCTACTAGAAAGAGATTAGAGAGAGCTTGGAGAGTTTGCAAGAATCCAGGCATAGAATCAAGTTTTTTTGAAGAAATTCCTCCTTAAAAGTTGTTCCTCACATCTCAAAGGTAGTATCTTCTGATTTGGATTATTAATTTCGTACACAAATTAGTCCAGAATTAAGATTTTTCACTAATCTCGATTAGTGTCTGTTTTTCTTGATCCCCTTTGAGAAATCATGATTTTTAGTGATTTAGAAGTTGTTTTTAAAGTCTAAATTCGAGTATGATTTAAGGGTAACATTATATTACATCCTAGAGTGGTTAATTTCATGTTTTAAAGCCTTAAAATTGAGTTTAGATGAGTTTAATTAAGAAAAATGAGAAGTGGATTAGCAGTTTTTTGATCTGCTGTTCTAGTACACTGACCGGTGTGCGGACCGATATACCGGCTGGTATATTGGGCGGCATGTCGATCCCATACCGGCCTTAAGGAATTTTCACAGTAACCCTTTGTTGTTATAAAAATCGAAAAATTCATTAACCGGCATGCCGGCCGGCATGCCGGGCAGTATACCGGTTGTATACCGGTTCCCATACCGGCTTGGTAAATTTTTGAGGAAAAATGTATTTTGTGAAATAATCATTTTTATAATAATGTTAAACATATTTTATGAGATTTCCAGAAATGGCAGAGTTTAAAAGAGGGCTGGAAGTAATATTTGAAAATTTATTAAATATTAATTATTTAAGGAAAATTCTTATACACTCGTAATTGTTTAACAGGAGACCAGACGTAATCCTCTAAGGCGACTCGTTAGATTCTGTTGCTATGCTTGCATACTATTAGTGAGTGTGTAGATTTCTCTTCTGTATAGAATCGTTGATTTTTATATTACATGCTTGATGACGATGAATGATTGAATTATATCCCTGCTTGACGATATGTGTTTTGTATGTCTTGTTGTTAATAGATTTGGAACTTGATGTATCTATTTAATCATGCACATGGTGGCTGAAAAATACATGTTTTAGACTTGTGATAGTTGATGGTTCAGTTGATACTTCACGTTAGTTAAATGAGAATGATTGATCAAATTCCTAGTTAGTAATATGTGTTAGCATGTTCGGATGGTTGTTTGTGTAACTACAAATACATGATCACATGATGGCTGAAATTATATGATTAGATTCATGATAATTATTGCTTCAATTAATGTATATTCGCAAGCTTCGCACTTAGTTCAACGATGTTGATGTAATGATGTTACTACTTGTTTACTTTTAAAATGTGCAAGCATGATTCATGACATGGATTGGTGTTCTTCTGTGTGGTGGTGCATCCATGAATGGTCCTATATCACAATATGGTGACGATTGGTGGAATCCCCAGCAACGGGCTTAGGGGGCAGTAGATGCTTAGCAATGCAGCCCTAAGACGGTAGATGCCATTTCGTGGGGATATTATTTTGTATCCTGGCTGTGGCATTGAGAAACAGTAGATGTTTGGCAATGTTATCTCAATTGCTGGGTCTGCCATTGATAGGATACAGTATCCCGGCTGCAGCATTGAGAAATAGTAGATGTCTGGCAATGTTGTCTCAATTGCTGGATCTGCCATTAATGGGATACAGTATTCCGGCTGCGACATTGAGAAATAGTAGATGCTTGGCAATGCTGTCTCAATTGTTGGGTCTGTCATTGATAGAATACTTGGGCTTGATTATTCGCCCTATGCTAGTGGATTTGATGTGACCACCCTAGCATTGTTGATGATGATGGTGGAAGCTTCCAAAACCTTAAAGATGCATTTCATGGCATTCATATGCATTAGCATACTTACTTTACTGTTGTGGACTACTTTAGGGAAGAGGCACAACCCCTTCGTTACTTTACTATTTTGGACTACATGTGGGGAGAGGCACAACCCATTCATTACTTGTTTTTGTTGATGTATTATGTTAATCACTTTTTCTATAAGGATTGTAAATCTGACACTCTTAGATATTGTTGCCTTCTTTGTGTTGTGGCATTTTATCCAGGTAAGGAGGCTTAGCGGGTTTATTGCCAGTTTTTCAGGACTCTTTCCAGCAGGAGTCGTATTTTCCAGTTGTTCAGTTCTTAGTACTCTTTACCTTTTCCAGTTGTAGGGTGAGGATTGTGAGATCTTTTATGATTCGAACTTTATAGTTTTCTTTGCAGTAGACTATTACTTTTATTTTTGGGACCTTATTCTGGGTCATTGTTTTCTTTTTAGACTATCACACTTGGTACCTTAGTTGTTGGAGTTTTATGCTAGTATCATTTATTTTCCGCTGTGTATTTTATTAAAGAAAAAGAAAAAAATTATGGTGTTTTAAAAAATAGGGATGAATATCCCCTTTGTTAGTATTTGTTGTGTCGCGATTCGTAACCGGATTTAAATATTTTTCTATTAATCCAGGACGGGTCGTGACAACTTGGTATCAGAGCACTAGGTTATAAGATTCTCGGAACAAGTGTGACATAAGATGTTAAGTCTCTTGAGGTGAGCGATAGGTTGAGTCCGTTGTCTTACTCTTCCGGAAATCGTTGTGTGTGTTACTTTGGCACCTGATGGACTACCTTGAAATCTGGTTTGAAAATCGCCTGATCAACGTATTTTCAAATGAGAAGTCTTGGGAAGTTAGTTGGAAAAGCACAATTGTACCGGAATTCTATGTCTAGAAACGATATATAGGTGAACGATGGCAATGAACCCTAAGGTATTAGATCTTTGTTTATGCAATTCTTTACTTGATGATTATGCCTAGTTGATGAGATAAGATGAAAATGTAATTATTGTATGTATATTTATTGATGAATCGGGATTGAGATGGATAATGTTTTTTTAAAAGGAATAAATTTATAAATACCAACAAGCATATCCCAAACGGAATAAACTTGCACCGCACATACAACAACAGCAATACAGATTACAACAACAAACCCTCAAAACCTCCCCCCTCCCCCTCTAGACAGCCTAAACCAGCACGCGTGCAAAGCATCAACAAAACCGCAATTTCACCAGCACTACAAGAAATAGCAATACAAAACTAGACCCAACCATGCAACTAGACATTGAAAGATTGAGCCTGCCACATAGCACATCTGACACTAGCAGTGCCTGGATCACCAAACCCCAGCAAGATACCATAAAAACCGGACATTGAAAGATTGAGGATGCTTCTTCGACCGGTCCTGCTAATGGGGAAGTAAATCAGCCCCAGGCACCAGTGAATCCTTTGGTCATGACTAATGCTGAGCGAGTGGAGGCCGCAATGGCCCAGTTTTTGGATAATCAGGCTGCATTCATACAGTGGCAGATTGCTCAGCAGACATGGTCAGCTACCATAGATGTTCTTGATAGATTTCGCCGCTTGTGTACCTCTGAGTTCGATGGATCTGTTGCTCTTGCTATTGCAGAAGAATGGTTGCATGGGGTGGAGCATGTCTTTTCTACCCTGGGAGTTCCTAAGGCTCAGAAGGTGAACTTGGCCACCTTCAATTTGAAGGGTGATGCCTTATACTGGTGGGAGGCATATCAGAGGCAGATGACGATGCCAGTGGTTGGGGATGTTGGTGTTCCTCCTCGTGTTGTAACGTGGGAACTCTTTGTAAAGGGCTTCAATGACCAGTATTGTCCGGCTACCTATAGATTGGATCAGCAGAATGCCTTTCTTTATTTAAGGCAGGCATCTATGTCAGTTTCTGAGTATGAGGCAAAGTTTGCTGCCTTATCCCGCTTTTCATTGCAGTTGATCCCTACAGATGTTGATAGATGTCAGTGTTTCAGACATGGTCTGAATTCCAGTGTAGCCACCAGATTGACTTCTTTCAGAGAGAGAGATTATGTTGACCTTGTTGATATGGCTTGGTGTATCGGCAAAGATGTGGATGGTTTGAAGGAGCAGCATGCCAGGAAAAATAATTCAGGTGGAGGATGGCAGGGCAAGTCCTCTAGTGCAGGAGGAAGCTTCAAACCTGGGGTGAATAAACCCCCTTTCAAGAAGAATCGTAGTGGCTCTAAGTCACAAGGCAATTGGGGAGGAAGAAATGGAAATCAGAACCATAAAAGCCAGTCAGTGGGAAGTTCTCCTAGTGGGGGTCGTCGATGCTTTGAATGTGGTAATGGGGGGCATGTGATTAGAGAATGTACAGGGCCGAAAGAAGAGGAGAAGAAATTCAAGTGCTTCAATTGTGGGGAGTGGGGCATAAGTATCCACAGTGTCCTAAGCCGCGTGGGTCAGCACCTTCCGCAGCAGTTGGTTCTTCAGGTGGAGCGGCTGCCAGTGCTGGCAGTCAGATGAGGTCTGGCCGTGTCTTTGCTATTACCCGCCAGGAGGCTGAGGCAACACCAGAGGTGGTTGCAGGTACTATTTTTATTGCTGACCATTATGCTCATGTTCTCTTAGATTCTAGTATGACGCATTCTTTTGTATCAGTAGCTTTCAGTTTTAAGTTAGGTAGGCTACCTTCTGTGCTGCCATATATTCTATCTATTTCTACACTAGTGGGTGAACCCGTTCGGGTGAACTCGTGCTATTTGGGATGTGATCTATTGTTGGGAGGAAAATCTTTATCAGTAAATCTGATTCCTTTGCCTATGGAGGATTTCGATGTTATCTTGGGGATGGATTTTCTATCCACTCATCATGCAGTGATTGACTACTTGAGGAAGGAGGTGATCTTTCTCTTTCCTAATGATGAAGAGGTGAAGTTCTGAGGTGAAAAAGTTCTGGGAAGATGTAGATTTATATTTTGTTTGTAGGCCAACGCCTTGTTGAACAAGGACTGTGAGGGATTTTTGGCATATGTAATTGATACTCAGCAGACCAACCCTTGCATTACTGATATTCCTATAGTTCGTGATTTTGTTGATGTTTTTTCGGATGAGTTGCCGGGTATTGTGCCTGATCGGGAGATAGAGTTCACTATTGAGCATGTTCCTAGAGCGAGTCATATTTCTATAGCTCCATATTGTATGGCACCAGCTGAGTTGCTAGAGTTGAAGATGTAGCTGAAAGAATATCTTGATAAGGGTTTTATTAGACCCAGTATGTCCCCTTGGGGCACTCCTGTGTTGTTTGTTAAAAAGAAAGATGGGTCTATGAGAATATGCATAGACTATCGACAGCTCAACAGGGTGACAATGCGAAACAAATATCCCCTTCTGCATATTGATGATTTATTCGATCAGTTTCAGAGAGCTTCGGTCTTTTCAAAGATCGATTTGAGATCAGAGTATCATCAGTTGAAGATCAGAGATGAGGATGTACCCAAGTCTGCTTTTCATACCCGGTATGGGCATTTCGAATTTCTAGTAATGCCTTTTGGTCTAACAAATACTTCAGCTGTGTTTATGGATCTTATGAACAGGATTTTTTAACCCTATTTAGATTCATTTGTGGTTGTATTTATTGATGATATCTTGGTATATTCCAAGAGCGAGGAAGACCATCAGCAGCATTTGAGATTGGTATTCCAGACTTTGAGGGAGAAGCAGTTATTCGGAAAATTCAGCAAGTGCAAATTCCGGCTGCAAGAAGTTGTATTCTTGGGCCATGTTATCTCTAGAGAAGGGATTCGTGTTGATCCAAAGAAGGTGGAGGTGGTGGTTAGTTGGGAGAGACCAACTAGTGTGATGGAGATTCGCAGCTTTCTGGGGTTAGCCAGTTATTACTATCGCTTTATTCAGGGATTTCTTCTATTGCTTTGCCGATGACAAAGCTGATTCGCAAGAATGTGAAGTTTGTATGGTCGGATGATTGTGAGGCGAGCTTCAGATTGTTGAAGGAGAAGTTGTTGTTTGCTTCTGTTTTATCAGTTCCTGATGGCACTGATGACATGGTGATTTATACTGATGCTTCTTTGCGAGTCTTGGGCTGTGTTTTAATGCAGAGGGGCAAGGTGATTGCTTATACTTCTCATTAGTTGAATCCTAATGAGCTAAATTACCCGGTTCATGATCTTGAGTTGGCCGTAGTGGTTTTTGCATTAAAGCAGTGGCGTCATTATTTATATGGAGTCACATGTGAGATCTTTTCTAATCACCAGAGCTTGAAATATTTGTATACTCAGAAGGAGCTCAATTTGAGGCAGCGGTGATGGATGGAGTTGATCAAAGACTATGATTGCTCTATTCATTATCATCTGGGGAAGGCGAATATGGTTGCAGATGCTTTGAGCCGCAAGTCGGCAGGGAGTTTATCTTGTTTGTGATGTGCCCGCATTGAAAATTTCTGTGATATGAAGAAGATGGATGCCATGTTTGAGATGAATTCCAAAGATGCTTCTTTGGATCATTTTTCTATCAGACCTACTTTTATAGATCAAATTCGAGCGAGGCAAGATCTGGATGAGTTCTTTATATCCAAGAATAAGTTAGTGGCAGAAGGCTTGGGAGGTGATTTCAGACTTAGCAGTGATGGTATGCTTCTATTTGGGACACGGATGTGTGTTCCTAATGACCCAGAGTTGAGGCGCAGTATCTTGGAGGAGGATCACAGTTCTGCTTATGCCATGCACCCGGGAGGTAACAATTTGTATCGTAACCTTTCGGGGAAATTTTTCGTGGAGAGGTATGAAGAATGATATTGCTCAGTTCGTAGCAAAGTGCTTGACTTGCCAGCAGGTTAAGATAGAGCATCAGCGACCTACAGGGTTATTGCAAAATCTACCGATACATATGTGGAAGTGGGATCATGTAACTATGGACTTCGTGGTTGGCGTGTTGAGGTGCAGTAGAGGCTTTGATTCTATTTGGGTTATGGCTGATCGGCTTAAAAAGTCTGCTCACTTCTTGCCGGTTCGGGTGACGTACACTACTGACAAATATGCCGAGTTGTATATTGCTGAGATTTTCAGATTGCACGAAGTGCCTGTGTCCATTGTGAGTGACAGGGATCCGAAATTTACTTCTCGTTTCTGTCATAATTTGTAGTCTGCTTTGGGGACTTCTTTGAAGTTTAGTACGGCCTTTCATTCGTAGACTGATGGTCAGTCAGAGAGGACTATCCAGAATTTGGAGGATATGTTGTGGGATTGCGTGTTGGATTTCAGTGGTGCTTGGGATGATTATCTTCCTCTAGTGGAGTTTGCATATAATAACAGTTTCCAGACTAGCATTGGAATGACACCATATGAGGCTCTTTATGAGAGGCGATGTCACACTCCTCTTTGTTGGAGTGAGGTTGGAGAGAGGCAGTTGTTGGGACCAGAGTTGATCTAGCAGTCTTCTGAGAGTGTCAAATTGATTCGAGAGCGGTTGTGGATTTCTCAGAGTCGGCAAAAGAGTTATGCTGACAATCGCCGTAGAGAATTGGAGTTTGATATTGGTGATCTTGTGTTTCTTCGAGTATCGCCATGGAAGGGTGTAGTTCGGTTCAAAGGCAAGGGAAAGTTGGCTCGTAGATATGTTGGACCATATGAGATTGTCGAGCAGATTAGTGCTTCTGTGTATCACTTGTTGTTGCCGGTAGAGTTGTCTCGACTACATGATGTCTTTTATGTATCCAACTTGCAGAAATATATTGCGGACCCTTCGCATATGTTGAATACCGCAGAGTTGGAGGTACAAGAGGACTTATCATATGCCGAGGAACCCTTGCGGATCATCGACAGGAAGGAACAAGTATTGCGCTCCAAGAAGATTATGTGGGTGAAGGTTTTATGGAGGCATCATGGAGTAGAGGAAGCTACCTGGGAAGGAGAAGATGCCATGAAGATAAAATATCCCCATTTATTCGTATCAAGTGTATATTCTAATTTCGAGGGCAAAATTTTCTAGGTGGGGGAGAGTTGTAATACCCGTACCTATTTTAATATTTTAAAATCAATTAACCATTATTATTTAAAAAATTGAGAGGAAATGATTGATATTTATAAGTGATTAAAAAAATACCCTTTTATAATAAAATTCTAAGTACATTATATAATAATTATAAGAGACTTATATAATTTTAATTGGAATGAAGGGGTGGCATGTAAGGGTAGATAATCAGTATAAGGAAGGGCAATAATGTCTTTGAGTGTACAATCTAATTAGGGATATATATTAGAGAGTTATACTCTCATTAGGGTTGATAGACAACCTTGGTGGCTATTAGAAAGAGATTAGAGAGAGAGCTTGGAGAGATTGCAAGAATCAAGGCATAGAATCAAGTTTTTTGAAGAAATTCCTCCTTCAAAGTTGTTCCTCACATCTCAAAGCTAGTATCTACTGATTTGTATTATTAATTTTGTACACAAATTAGTCAAGAATTAAGATTTTTCACTAATCTCGATTAGTGTCTATTTTTCTAGATCCCCTTTGAGAAATCATGATTTTTAATGATTTAGAAGTTGTTTTTAAAGTCCAAATTCGAGTATGATTTGAGGGTAACATTATATTACATCCTAGGGTGGTTGATTTCATGTTTTAAAGCCTTAAAAATTGAGTTTAGACGAGTTTAATTAAGAAAAACGAGAAGTGGATTAGTAGTTTTTCGATCTGCTGTTCCAGTACAATGACCGGTATGCGCACCGGTATACTGGACGGCATGCCAGTCCCATACCGGCCTTAAGGAATTTTCACAGTAACCCTTGTTGTTAAAAAAAATCAAAAAATTCATTAACCAGCATGCCGGGCGGTATACCGGTTGTATATCGGTTCCTATACCGGCTTGGTAAATTTTTTAGAAAAGATGTATTTTGTGAAATAATCATTTTTATAATAATGTTAAACACATTTTATGAGATTTCCAGAAATGGCAAAGGTTAAAAGAGGGCTGGAAGTAATATCTAAAAATTTATTAAATATTAATTATTTAAGGAAAATTCTTATACACTCGTAATTGTTTAACAGGAGACCAGCCGGAATCCTCTAAGGCGACTCGTTAGATTCTGTTGCTACGCTTGCATACTATTGGTGAGTGTGTAGATTTCTCTTATGTATAGAATCGTTGATTTTCATATTACATGCTAGATGACGATGAATGATTGAATTATATCCCTTCTTGACAATATGTATTTTGTATGCCTTGTTGTTGATAGATTTGGAACTTGATGTATCTATTTAATCATTCACATGGTGGCTGAAAAATACATGTTTTAGACTTGTGATAGTTGATGGTTCAGTTGATATAACTTCACACGCTTCACGTTAGTTAAATGAGAATGATTGATCAAATTTCTGGTTAGTAATATGTGTTAGCATGTTCGGATGGTTGTTGGTCTAACTGCAAATACATGATCACATGATGGCTGAAATTATATGATTAGATTCGTGATAATTATTACTTCAATTAATGTATATATGCATGCTTCACACTTAGTTCAAAGATGTTGATGTAATGATGTTACTACTTGTTTAGTTTTAAATGTGCAAGCATGATTCATGGCATGGATTGGTATTCTTCTGTGTGGTGGTGCATCCATGGATGGTCCTATATCACCATATGGTGACGATTGGTGGAATCCCCGGCAACGGGCTTAGGGGGTAGTAGATACTTAGTAATGCAGCCCTAAGACGGTAGATGCCATTTCGTGGGGATATTATTTTGTATCCTGGCTGTGGCATTGAGAAACAGTAGATGTTTGGCAATGTTGTCTCAATTGCTGGGTCTGCCATTGATAGGATACAGTATCCCGACTGCGGCATTGAGAAATAGTAGATGCTTGGCAATGTTGTCTCAATTGTTGGGTCTGCCATTAATGGGATACAGTATTCCGGCTGCGATATTGAGAAACAATAGATGCTTGGCAATGCTGTCTCAATTGTTGGGTCTGTCATTGATGGAATGTTTGGGCTTGATTATTCGCCCTATGCTAGTGGATTTGATGTGGCCACTCTAGCATTATTGATAATGATGGTGGAAGCTTCCAAAACCTTAAAGATGCATTTCATGGCATTCATATGCATTAGCATACTTACTTTACTATTGTGGACTACTTTAGGGGAGAGGCACAACTCCTTTGTTACTTGTTTTTGTTGATGTATTATATTAATCACTTTTTCTATAAGGATTGTAAATCTGACACTCCTGGATATTGTTGCCTTTTTTGTGTTATGGCATTTAATCCAGGTAAGGAGGCTTAGCAGGTTCATTACCAGTTTTTCAGGACTCTTTCCAACAAGAGTCATATTTCCCAGTTGTTCAGTTTTTAGTACTCTTTACCTCTTCCAGTTGTA
>NMUG010005676.1:0-12999 GCA_002855965.1 Monotropa hypopitys | reverse complement strand
AGGTGATAGATTCAAGATCGTACACGAGTAGCCTTTGGTAGGTACATCCTCAATATTGGAAGTTCATTGAGTACTTTTCACATCTCACTGAGTTCTAGTGAGTCCCAACAACCCGACTTAGTACTATCGCATAGAATTGAACACACGAGAATTTGGAACATAATACCCCGACACCTACGAGTCGAATGTGCTAATAGTTGGATTTAACACAGTGAATCGACAATCAACGAGGTAATGAAATAAGGAATTGAGACTAATCACAACCATGCATTCCAAGTAGGATTTAGAAGTTACCCAATTTGCATGTTAATCCCCAATGGTCTCAAACCTCATTAGTTTTGACCCACGACTTCCAAATTAAATCCCACAAGTCTTTCTATGCCTCAAGACACACTTATACACAATAAGCCCACAAATTCACAATTTCGATCCACTGAGACATTCCTTAAATTTCACTTCCATGACTTATACTCGATGGTGAGATTTCGTAGAAGCCCAAGTGTATCAATTTCATGGGGGTTCAACTTTGTTATTTTCTGTCCCTCAACCAATCGCATATCCAAATGTATCTCGTGATTAACCCATGATCATTTTCTCTCCCAAGGATCATTCATGTCTCACTAAGGAATTTTTATCAAACGCGTGGCATCTATAAGTTCATGGATGACCAACCAAACACTTAACCACCAATCAACATTCGCAACATCATTATTTCAACTATTGATGCCTAATCGACTCAAGGTTCGGGTGGTCTAGTTAAAGGAAATCTTTCCTAACGACGAATGCTATATGATCACAATTCGATGAGAAATCAAGCACGGGTATACGAATGACATACACACACATTTACATGTTTGAAAGGAGTCAAGAATTTTACCCATCGGAGGCATCGCCGGAGCCGCCGCCGGAAAAGTCGTCGCCGCACCGCCGCAAGTCAAATCCGCCATCGCGTAGATCTCCCTATTTCCTACGACATTCATGAAGGCCGCCGATCCAAAAGACTTTGCCGGAATGTCGCCGGAATCTTCAAATTCGCCGGATGATGAAGATATGGTGGCCGCCGGATAGCTCTCGCCAAGGGGGGCAACGTTCCTCCGAACCATTTCTTGATCCGGGCTCCTTCAAAAATCCGAAATTCCAAAACTTGGGGGAATGGAATATATTTTGGGGTTTTCGGAAAGCTCTCAAGGAGGGGAACAACCTTTTTTCTTGGGGTTTCTCGATTTGGGCACATTTGAGCCTTGGATTTGAAGCTCCAAGCTCAAACAACAATGGAGGTTTAAGAGAGAGAAAAAGAAGAGGGGAGAGAGCATTTAGGGTTGGAGGAAGAAGGGGAGTTCTGGAAAAATCCGAATTAAGGGACCCTTAAATAACCCCGGTGGCAAAATGACTGATTTACCCTTAATGAGCTAGAGTTTCTCGCAATTTTGCCAACCTTCGACCGGACGAAGGCCAGGCGTTGTCCGGACGATGACCCTGGTCCGGACGAAAGTCACTATGGTCCGGACGAAGCCTCCTACTTCGAACCAAAATCCTCCCTGCCACCTTCGTCCGAACGACCAAGAAGCTTGATCCGGACGAAACCCATGATCCGGAAGAAGATGGACTATGGTCTGGACGAAGATGGACTATGGTCTGGACGAAGCATGCCTGAATCAAAACCTTCCTCCTGCCAGGCTCGTCCGGACGAGATGAAGGCATGGTCCGGACGACCAGCCCAGCAAACGTCCGACAAGTGCCCGAAAGGGCCCTGACTCGTCCCGGTGCAACCTCCAACGCTTCTCGAACATCTCACGCGATAAATTGTCCTTCCAAGGCTCTCCCACGGCCTTCCATGATGCCACCAACGGGACGATAGATCATTTAATCGATTTTGGAAAATGAAGAATTGAATTTAAAATGGATTTTAAAATCCAGGTCGCTACACCTCACCTAGGGCTTGTAAGTCTTTGCTCATTCAAGGTAGAGTTTTATACTCATCTTCTCTCATTTGTTGGTTTTCTTGCCTCTCCCTCTCTAGAATTCATGGATTGAGGATATTTTTCACGGTTGAGGTTTGTAGGGTCAATATTCCCACAAATTGATCGAGGTCTTATGCTCCTAAGGGTGTCAATAGACTTCCCTCCATATTAATTTCAAGACCCCCTTACCAAATTGCGACAGCCCTAATTTTTATAAAAAACCTAGTTTGGATCATTGGGGATTTTAAAATTTAAGGGTTAAATATTGAAATTGGTTATTGAAAAATGGTCCTATGATCCTACGGACCCTCTAATTAAGGAAATTGGAAATCAATTTAAAAGAAAATCATGTTTTGATCAATAATGGTGATTAGGAGGTATGGATGCCCTAATCCTTGATTTTTAATTGAAAGCTTTGAATCAATGTTTTAATTGGCTAAGATATGATAGAGACGTTGAATTGGCTATACTTATTTGACGAGAATTTTGTTCCCTGAGTGTCTCAACACTCACTACATTGCGCAATGGGGATCCACTGGATCCCTCCCTAAGGTTTGGGAATTTCGAGGAACTACGGATAGTTTAGTTGACGAGCTTCTACCACAGAACAAAAACCAAAACCTAACTAATCTTCGATAATACTATTTTGATGCCTCCCTTGATTTCGTCAAGGTTGGGGTGAGGATTTGGATCTATGAAATTCTCCTTGATTTTGTCAAGTTGAGAATTTTGAAAGAAAGTCATTAAGTCATTGCAAATGATTTTGGGAAGAAATTGGATATGATTTTGAAAATTATGAAAATGGTCCTCATTGCATGCAATTTATTTATATCTCGCACTCGCACCTTTTGTCCCAATTTGGGAAACACTTAAGTGTATATTATCTCTACTAGGCAATCGCCTAACCCTCTATTTTTAGGTACCGACTCGATTGCTTAGCTTGGAAGCTAGGAGGACTTGGGTACCAGTCTTGGTACTTCCTATTTACTGTTGTTTCGTACTTCATTTCAGTTCTTGTACCCAGACTTTATTTATGAACTTGGACTTGTAAACTTTAATTAATTCATTTGGTTGTTGTATGTGATGTTCTTCATTTCACTTTATTTCCGCACTTGATTTGGGTAGAGATTTATTTACTTGTCCTTGTTGTCATAGTTTTTACTATTTAAAAAAAAAATGATTTGAAATTCTGGGGCATGATAACTTGGTATCAGAGCGTTCATTCGAAAACTTAGGCCTTTGGGGAGACATTTGGTCTCAATGAGTGCATTATTTTAAAAACTGCATTCATGTGATGTGCTTGGAGTGTATGTACATTGCATGAGAACTTGTTATTTTTATAAGAATCAACTAAGTGGGATCACTCTTCAAATTTTTATTGGTGCGTCTTAGGGTGATGTTGACCCCTCTAGTGGACACTGTCTTGATCTTGTTACTACTGTGAGTCTAACTCCAGTAAGTCATGTCTAGTGCATCCTTGCCTCACTCTTGAGATGTGGATTCCTTGTTTCTATATCTGTGATTGATTCTGAACTGTCTTACCCCTCTATTGAGTGTGTATTCTTGATTCTGGATGATGATGATCATCATCTTTTCTTCTGTAGTCGATATGCCTCCCCGAAGAGCAGTGGGTCAAGGAAGGGGATGTCGAGAGCTCCCCATACCACATGAAGGTAGTCAGGAAGTCACTGGTCAACATAATGACTTCCCTCATGCTATCCCACCTATTATGCCAGCTCCTGAGGGACTGGTCATTCCTAACCAATTCATGAGGGATTTTACTGCTGCTGTGATTGAAGCGAGCCATATAGCTGTTGCTCCTACAGTGGCTCAGGGCAATAGGGCGCTGGATGCCCTTAGACAATTTATAAGAATGGACCCTCCCAAGTTCAGTGGAGAAGGAGATCCTCTAGCTTCAAATCATTGGCTGTCTAAAGTAAGGAAGATCCTGGACATGCTGAGGATCGAGGCGAATCATCTAAGGATTTCTTTTACCTTTTATCAGTTCATTGGTGAGGACAATAGGTGGTGGTCTTCGATCATGGAAGCCCGTCGGGATGTTCTTAGGGCAACTAGGGCCCTCAACCCTCTGATTACCCAAGATCCAATTAGGGAAATGACATGGTTGGAGTTTGAGGCCATCTTTGACAACCAGTATTTTCTAGAGTCATATAGAGATCAAGTCTGCGAGTAGTTTGAGCGTTTGGAGCAGGGCTCCATGTCTGTGACTCAATATTCTATTAGGTTCCAAGCCTTGTCTAGGTTTGCTCCTGATTTAATCAGTTTTAAAGAGATAAAATGCAAGGGATTCGAGAAGGGTTTGCATTCCTCAGTCCAACGACTCATGATGAGTCAGCGGATTAGGAATTTTGCTGATATGGTGGAATGTGCACAGACCATCGAGCCAAAAAGAGAATCTCCTAAGGAAGTGCATGTTTAGGGGCTGAGGAGGCAGGTTTCTGGTTCCAGTTCTTCTTCTAGTAGTCAAGGAAGGAAGAGGCAGCGAGAACGTTCTCGTTTTTCTAAGGAACAGGCTTCTCAAGCTAGCGTAGCCAGTTCTGGTGTTTTGACCAACATTGTCTGCCATCGTTGCAATCAACCGGGACACTATCGGACCGAGTGCCCTTTGCTAATTTGCTTCGATTGTGGCCAGTCTGGTCATCTCTAGAGGGTGCCCCAAGAAGGTCGGTGAAAGGAGTGAGTCGGGTTCTGTATAGTAGGCACGTCCAGCACAACACATGCAGATTGGTCCAGCTGCTTCGGGCCAGGGTTCTAGGATGGATCATGCTATCACCTCAGCTCCTGGTCAGTCTTCTGGTCATTGTGGTAGGCAGGGCCGATGTCAGTTCACTCAGGGCAGTGCCTATACCATCCATGTGGTCACTCCTCTTGTGGTTTAGCAGCAACAATAGCCTGACACTTCTGTTGTGCAGGGTACATTTCTTATCTATGGTTCATTTGCGGATTTATTGGTAGATTCTGGAGCATCTCATTCTTTCCTTGCTGCATCATTTGTATCCAGGTTGGGTTTAAAGTTAGAGGTTTTGGCCCCTCCCATGATGGTAGAGACTCTCATTGGCGGTCAAGTTCCTTTGGATCGTGTCATTCTTGGTTGCCACCTCACTATCGAGGATCAGCTCTTTGTTTGTGACTTCACCGTGTTGGCTATGTCGGGCTTTGATCTTATTCTGGGTATGGACTAGTTGTCCACTTACCATGCCAATATTGACTGCCATCGCCGATGTGTCAAAATTATATCTCCTGAAAGGGACTTCTTTTATTTCAACGGGGAATGCAGTGAACCCCTATAGAGTTGTATTTATGATCCTAAAAAGTAAGAGTCCCTTCATTGTCTGTTGGCCAGCTTATGTTTGGACGATGTTGCATCCCATCCCAGAGAGCTGACCCCTATTGTTTCTGAGTTCCCGAATGTCTTCCCAGAGGAGTTGCCTGGATTGCCTCCCGAAAGGGACATGCAATTTTCCATTGATCTAGTGCAAGGGACTTATCCTATCTCTGTCACTCCTTATCGTTTTGCACCGGCTGAGTTGAAAGAATTGAAGGTACAGTTGCAGGAATCGTTGGATTTGGGTTTAATTTGCCCCTAGTTCGTTGCCTTGGGGAGCTCTTTACTCTTTTTTTTCAAGAAGAAAGATGACTCCTTGCGTCTTTGTATCGAATACCAGAAGTTGAACCGGGTAACCATAAAGAACAAGTATCCTATGCCAAGGATAGATGATTTGTTCGATCAACGTTTAGGTTCTTTGTACTTCTATAAGATTGATCTGAGATCGAGGTATCATCAGCTACTTGTTCATGCATAAGATGTTCCTAAGACATCCTTCCGGACCACCTATGTTCATTATGAGTTTGTCGTCATGCCATTTGGTATGGCCAATGCTCCTGCTACTTTTATGGACCTCATGAACTATATTTTTCATCCATACATGGATAGCTTCGTGGTGGTGTTTATTGATGATGTGCTAGTTTATTCAGCTTCTAAAGAAGAACATCAGGCTCACCTCCGTGTTGTTCTTGAGTTGCTTCACTAGAATCATCTGTATGCCAAGCTTAGCAAGTGTAAGTTCTGGCTCCCGGAAGTGAAGTTTTTGGGTCACGTGGTTTCCAGTGACAGTGTATTTGTGGATCCTAGTAATATTGAGGCTGTAATGTCATGGCCACGTCCTACCAATGTATTCGAGATCCGGAGTTTCTTGGGTCTTGCCGGGTATTATCGGCGGTTTGTCCTGGATATCTCTCGATTGGCTTCTTCCCTTACTAGGTTGACTAGGAAGGGTATTCGTTTCGAGTAGAATGATTCTTGTGAGTCTGCTTTTGAAGAGTTGAAGAGGAGGTTGACCTCTGCCCTGATTCTTATCTTTGCCGAGCAGGGTGTCGGGTATTCTGTGTGTTGCGATGCATCGCATGATGGGTTGGGATGTGTTCTTATGCAGGAAGGCCAGGTGGTGGCATATGGTTCTAGGCAATTGAAGGACCACGAGCATAATCATCCAACCCATGATCTCGAGTTGGCCGCTATTGTTTTTACTCTCAAGAGCTGGAGATATTATTTATATAGTGAAAGGTTTGAGGTCTTCTCAGATCATAAAAGCCTAAAATATCTCTTCACTCAAAAGGAGCTTAATTTGCATCAATGAAGGTGGATGGAGCACTTGGAGGATTATGACTTTGATTTGCAGTACCATCTTGGTAAGGCCAACGTTGTGGCAGATGAATTGAGTAGGAAGTCTTCTCATTTGGCTAACTTGACCATCCGTGACTGGAAGTTGGTTGGTGATCTCCAACCTTATCTTGTGTATTCTGACGAGGTTAGTCCTCAAGCTACCTTATGCCATATGACGAATCATTTTGCTCTATCTTAGAATGTCATAAAGGCACAAGCCAGTGACAAGGAGGCTGTCATATATCATTCGAAGTTCCATGCTGGTGAGGCTAGTCCTGGATGGATGGCCTATACTGATTTGAGTATTTGATTTCAATGTCGGTTGTTTGTTCCGGCTTCGTGTCGTGAGGTGATCCTCCATGAGTTTCACCATTCTTCTTTTGACATTCATCCCGTCGGCACAAAGATGTATCATGACCCTTGTCGTAAGTTTTGGTGTTCGAGAATGAAGCAGGATGTTGCTGGGTTTGTATCTAGGTGACTTACTTGTCAGCAAGTTAAGGTCGAGCATCAATGACCTGCTGGGTTGTTTTCAACCATTACCTGTACCAGAATGGAAGTGGGAGCACGTGACCACTGATTCTGTGACTGGTTTTCCTATTACTCCGAGTAGATTTGATGCCATTTGGGTTGTAGTCGACCGACTGACGAAGTCTGCACACTTATTGCCCATCCATGTTTCTTAGTCTTTGGATTCGTTGAGCAAGTTATATATTCGTGATATTATTCGTCTTCATGGTGTCCCTTCTTCTATTGTCTCGGATCGTGATCCTTGGTTCACTTCTAGATTCTAGCGTATCTTGCAAGCCGCCATGGGTACCAAGCTAGTATTTAGCACCACATTTCATCCCCAAACTGATGGTCAGTCCGAGCGTACCATTCATATTTTGGAGGATATGCTCTGTGCTTGCATCCTTGATTTTGGTAGTAGTTGGATGGATCATCTTCCATTGGTTGAATTTGCTTATAATAACAGTTATTAGTCGAGTATCGCTATGGCACTGTTCGAAGCTCTGTATGGCCGTCCGTGTAAATCTCCTATTTGTTGGTTGGAGGTTGGTGAGTCTGCAGTGTTTGTTCTAAAGCGACTCATAAGACCACTGATAAAATCAAGTTAATTCGTCAACGTTTGCTTACGGCTCAAAGTAGGCATAAGAGTTATGACGATTTTCGTCGCCGTCCTCTATCTTTCGAAGTTGGTGATCATGTGTTCCTCAAAGTTTCTCTTAGAAGGGGGATATGTCACTTTGGGAAGAAGGGGAAGCTAAATCTCCGTTATATTAGTCCTTTTGATGTCATTGAGAATATTGGAGAAGTGTCTTATCAATTGGCGCTACCGGCCAATGTTTCAAATGTCCATGATGTGTTCCATGTATCTATATTAAAGAAGTACAAGCGGGATCCCTCACATGTGATTAATTGGGATAATGTGGAGTTGGAGGCCTATGTATCGTATGAAGAGCGACCTATCCGCATCCTTGATTCTAGGGAACAAGTTTTGCGAGGTAAAACCATTTCTCTATTGAAGATTTTGTGGTCTAATCATGGCATTGAAGAAGCCACTTGGGAGAGCGAAGACGAAATGAGGATAAAATACCTTGATTTGTTCTAATTTTATTGTATTTCTCTTCTCCCGTATCTTATCTTGTTGTATATCTCCTTGATCTTGTCTCCCCTTTACCTCTACCATATGTAAATTTCGAGGACGAAATTCTTTTAAGGGATATAAGATGTAACTGTTGAGAATTTATTAAATCGAATTTTGAAATCATAATTTCCTTCCATAGATTTTGATTGATTTTTAATATCAAAATCTTCTCTTGATTGATGATGTGGTTGATCTTAGATGTCGTAGAGAATTCCGTTATGAATCCAACACAACTTGAATCACGTCATTCGGAGTTCAAACGAAGAACCTAGGCCCGGAAGAAAATCCCTTGGCCAATGCTCCCTTGCATCCTCCCCATTCCCGGAATAAAATGGGTGGGCAAAGCCCGAATTTCCGGTAGAGGATAAAGAGAGCTTGCAGGAGTGGGAGGCCAGGCCCAAATTCCCGGTAGCGGTGGCTTGGGGTTTGCGGTAGAGAGAGGAGGGCCAACTCTCAGGAGAAGCAAAGCTCCCTATTACCGGGAGAAGGCCAGGGCTTTGAGAGTCCGTTGTGGGAGTGCAATAAGGAGACCCACATTACCGGAAGAGGAGGGAGGTTTTGCAGAAATAGGTGTTGCGGGAGAAGGAAGGAAGAGCAGGGGAACATCAGCCTGTATTACCAGGAATGCAAGCCCCAATTCCCAGTAATGCAAGACTTAAATCCCTACTGTTCGGAAAAATTTGGTGAGGGGCATTTTTGTCTTTTAGCTACATTATAAATGCTTCCCTTGTGCCTAAAACCCTCATTCTTTCTCAAACACACACTCTCTCTTCCATCTATCTCTCCCCCACTCAAAAATCTCTCCCTTCTCTCTAAGATCCCAAGAGATTGGCTTGGATTTTAAAGAAATCTCAAGTTCTAAAGGCGTAGAGGTCATTCTTCTCTCTGGATTGACGTGCATAGATTGTGGCTCTTTGAAGATTCGCTCACCTAGGGCTTGTAAGTCTTTCCTCATTCAAGGTAGAGTTTTCTACTCCTCTTGTCTCCCTTGTTGGTTTGCTTGCCTCTCCCTCTCTGGAATTTGTGGATTGAGGATATTTTTCACGGTTTAGGTTTGTAAGGTCAATATTCCCACAAATTTATTGAGGGCTTATGCTCAATAGACTTCCCTCCATATTAATTTTAAAATCCCCTTACCGAATTGCGAAACCCCTAATTTTTATAAAAAAATTTAGTTTGGGTCATTAGGGATTTTGAAATTTAAGGGTTAAATATTGAAATTGGTTATTGGAAAATGGTCCTATGATCCTACGGACCCTCGAATTAAGGAAATTGGAAATCAATTTAAAATAAAATCATGTTTAGTCAATAATGGTGATTAGAAGGTATGAATGCCCTAATCCTTGATTTCTAAATGAAAGCTTTGAATCAATGTTTTAACTGGCTAAGATATGATAGAGACGTTGGGTTGGCTATACTTATTATACGGGAATTTCATTTCGTGAGTGTCTCAACACTCACTACATTGCACAATGGGGGTCCACTGGAGCCCTCCTTAAGGTTGGAGAATTCTGAGGAACTACGAGTAGTTTAGTTGACGAGCTTCTACAGCGGAACAAAAGCCAAAACCTAACTAATCTTCGATAATACTAGTTTGATGCCTCCCTTGATTTCGTCAAGGTTGAGGTGAGGATTTGGATCTATGACATTCTCCTTGATTTCGTCAAGTTGAGCATTTTGAAAGAAAGTCACTAAGTCATTATAAATGATTTTGGGAAGGAATTGAATATGGTTTTAAAAACTATAAAAATGGTCCTCATTGCACGCATATTTATTTATATCTCGCACTCGCACCTTTTTCCCAATTTAGGAAATACTTAGGTGTTGATTATCTCTACTAGGCGATCGCCTAACCCTCTATTTTTATGTACCGACTCGGCTGCTTAGCTTGGGAGCTAGGAGGACTTGGGTACCATTCTTGGTACTCCCTACTTACTGTTGCTTCGTATTTCATTTTAGTTCTTGTTTTCAGACTTTATTTATGCACTTGGACTTGTAAACTTTAATTTATTCATTTGTTTGTTGCATGTGATGTTCTTCATTTCACTTTATTTCCACACTTGGTTTGGGTAGAGATTTATTTACTTGTCCTTGTTGTCATAGTTTTTACTATTTCAAAGAAAAAAAAGATTTGAAATTTCGGGGCATGACAGACTGGTTTTTCCAACAGATAAAATGCTCACCAACCCAAAGGGAATGAGCTAATAATCACAATTCCAAACAAGAAATGAGCCTAAAATGAATTAAATTCCTTGAATACATCAATTATTACAATTTTTTGAATATAAAAGCTTTGAATACAATACAATTCTCCTTTCAATACAACCTAAATGAATATAAGTGAAATCTATCGAATATAAAAGCGACAAATAAAATCATGAATACCTGTTGGAATCTCCAAGACTCCATCCAATCATGCTCCCCTAATCCTGCAATACAAATCCTGGGGGAAGAAGAGTCTGAGCGATTCACATACTTAGTGAGATAATCCCTACGACTACTATGTATACATGTAGTATGTATGTGATGAAGTGATCCACATACATATGATAACAAAAAAAAATGACACGTAACTCTTAAAAGTGAATATGATTTTCATTAATTCTGAAAAGTAAGATTACATGATATATATAGAAATCTGACAGAGGATAAAATCAGAAGGACTAATTGAAGCAAAGACAAAGTCCTTATCTATAACTAGCATTACCGAAAAAGCATTTATGCTTTACTGGGAGAGAGAGGACCTAGGCTAAGTTAGCATAGGGAAAAACTATGATCTACCGGAAGATGAGAAATATACTTCCAGAAGAATGCAACTTAGATCATGATAATAAGATTGGATTGCCCAATCTACCAGAAGACGAGATCAATACTTCCGAAAAGGTACATTCACAATAAGAGGAAATATAAACTTTAACATTCCCCCTCAAGCTAAGACTGGGAGGAGCTCAACTTTAGTTTGTTCCTTAGAAGACTGAACTTAGAAATTGTGAGAGGTTTGATGAATATATCAACAATCTGGTATTCCGTGGGAACATAATCCACTTGAAGCTGTTTCTGAGCAATCTTTTCTCTGACAAAGTGAAAGTCAACTTCAATATGCTTGGTTCTAGCATGGAAGGCATGATTGGTTGCTAGAGATATTGCAGAGTTATTATCACACCATATCCTTGTATTCGAGTTAGGATGAAAGGATTTGAGGTCCTTCATCAACTGAGTCATCCATATAACTTCTGAAGCAGTATAGCCAAAGCTTTGTATTCAGCCTCTGTAGAGGACCTTGTCACTGTGGGCTGTTTCTTAGCAGACCAGGAGATAAGATTTTGTCCAAGATATATGAAAAATCCTCCTGTTGATCTCCTGTCTTGAGCATCTCCTGCCCAGTCTGCATCTGAGTAGGATGTAATTGCGGAAGATCCTTTGCTAAATGTTAGACCATAATTCATGGTTCCTTTGATGTATCTAAGAATACATTTAATATCAATAAAGTCTTCAAGGGGCATGTGCATGTGTTGGCATGCACTATTAACAACATAAGCAATGTCTGGTCTTGTCAATGTTAAGTACTGAAGGGAACCATCTAGGGATCTGTATATTTTAGGATTTGATATGAGGATGTTCCTGTATGAGTGTTTCCTTAAGGATGAAGGAGTAGAGTATGTGGTACAGTTAGTCATCCTAGCTTTGTTTAGTAGGTCATTTGCATATTTTTTTCTGACATAAGAACAGACCATCATTAGTTTTGGTTACCTCTATTCCTAAAAAATAACTTAAGCTTCCAAGGTCTTTAAGAGAAAAATTATTATGTAGTTGGTTAATCATATTTTGTATTAAGTTTTTGTTATTCCTTGTAACAAGAATATCATCTACATATACTAGAATATAGACAGTACTTTGATCTTGATAAAATACAAACAATGATGAGTCAGCCATACTATTTTTAAATCCCAAATTGATGAGATGTTTTGATAGCATATCATACCAAGCTCGAGGATCATGTTTTAAACCATATAAGGCTGTGTAAATAACATACATGATCTGGATTATTGGGATTTATGAAGCCTTGAGGTTGTTTCAAGTAAACCTGTTCTTGAAGACTGCCATGTAAAAATGCATTAGAAACATCCAATTGTCTTATTTCCCAGTCATATTGAACAACTAAAATATCACAACTCTAACAATGGATTGTTTTATAACTGGGCTAAAAGGTTCAGAATAATCTATTCCCTCTATTTGTTGAAATCATTGAGCTACTAGTCTGGCTTTGTATTTGGCTACAATGCCATCTGGATTTCTTTTTATGTTATATGTCCATTTACAATCAACAATGGGAACATTCAAAGGAGGTGAAACCAGGCTCCATGTTCCTTGAGATATAAGAGCCCTGTACTTTTCAGACATAGCCTGTCTCCATTCTAGATATGCCATGGCTTACTTGAAGCTATTAGGTTCAATATTAGGACAAGTCTGGATATTAGGATTTATAAACTGATTATTTGTATGATTGTTACTCTTTGATCTAGTTGTCATTGGATGATGAGATTTATTGTTGTTTTGATCTCTAACCTCAGTGTTGGATGTAGTATTAGTATTTTTGGATCTGGTTATCATATGTTGATGAGTATTATCTGTATTGTCATGATTAGAAGATGGTGTGAGAGTGGTTTGAGGAGGTGATGGTATATTATCATGTAGGTTATTACTGG
>NMUG010005675.1:0-13001 GCA_002855965.1 Monotropa hypopitys | reverse complement strand
GGAGCGTGTGCATTGAAATATTTTCCCCAATAGGATTTATAGTGAAGTGATTAATTAATCTAAATATCCAAGGGTATTATGCATCCCGTTTTGATGTAGGACATCATATCCAATACATTTAAATCGTAGTCTCCAAAGTTCAACTAAACTTAGAAGACGTTGTCACTTCTAGCAGGGCTGTAAGACATGTTTCATCTTCTGTGTTAGAGTGTAGACAACCTTCAGTATTGTTTTATACCGGGGGTGTGGGGGGGCGGGAGCCCCCTTGAGATACGAACTGCAGGGGAAATGATATTTTTGGACCTCCTTGTATAATTTTTGCTATAGAGCCGACTCTATGTATTTGAAAGTTTGCTCGTATTTAGGGTTAAGGGTTTTCAGAGAAAAACAAAGAGGCAGGAGGAAACCAAAGATCTCAGAGAGGCGAGAGAAAATTGATTTTTTTTTGTTAAAATGAAAAGGCACGCGCCTCTTGCACCTCGCCTCGCCTCAGACCAGTCAGGGCCCCTTGACCGCACCTCGCCGCGCCTCGCGCCTAGGCGCGCGCCTAGGCGCGCCTTTTACAACTATGGTCAAAAGCTGGTATCAGTCTATCTAAAAGAAAATATACTCTTGATATCTTGAAGGAAACTAGTTATCTTGGCTCTAAACCGATCTCTACACCCATGGATGTCAATTATCTGATATTGTGATCTTGTTGATGATCCATAGATGTATAGACAGCTCATAGGTAAACTTATTTACCTCACTATCACACATCCTGATATCTCGTATGTTGTTAGTATTGTGAGTCAGTTTAGGACTACTCCTTGGGTTCCTCATCTGGATGCTGTTATTCACATCTTAAAGTATCTCAAAAATTCCCCAGGATGTGGACTTCTTTATTGACCTTCAGGACATCTTCGATCGAGGGGTATACCAATGCTGACTGGGCAGGCTCACCATCAGATAGAAAATCTACCACTTGCTTCTGCACCTTCATTGGTGGCAACCTTGTGACTTGGCGAAGTAAGAAATAATCTATGGTTGCTCGCTCCAGCGCTGAAGCCGAATATCAAGTTATGGCACATATTACTTGTAAACTCATATGGTTGAGAACCCTTTTACGTGAGTTTGGTTCTCTGCACAAGATCGACTCCTTTCTACAATCAAGTTGGCATTCATCTTGCTAGTAATCCCGTTTTTCATGAGAGAACTAAACATATTGAAGTTGATTGTCGTTTCGTGTGAGCCAAAGTGGAGTCAAAAGAAATCTCCACTCCATTTGTTCCTTCCAGTTGCCAACTTGCAGATATCTTCACCAAAGCATTATCCAAAAGTGTCATTGACTCTATATATGACAAGATGAGAATGATAGACATCTACTCTCCAGCTTGAGGAGGGTGTTGTGAATATTTTCTATATTGTATAGCACAATTAATGGAATAGGATTAGCTGGCTGTTTATTTTTTTTCCTGTTGTGAATGTTTCCTTATTGTTGCTCTTTCTTAACTTAGCTATTCTTATTTAGCTTATGGTTGATGTATAAATAGGGTACCTCGTGGTGAGATTTATATACATAAAATACTTCTCCTCTAGGGTTTTAGCTAGCACATAATTTGACAAATAATAGAAAATAAAAAGCAAGCAAAACATTGGACGCAATTAACTCATGAATGTAATCCTACCTTCTGTTTCGATCCTTTGGACGAGTTCATTGATTTGGCATTCGCATCTTTCTTTGCATTCACATCTTTCTTCGCATTATCCTTTCTGTCATTAGGTTGTTTTGAAATCTTGCGGCCTTTTTCTAAGATAGCATCACCTTTACCATTACTATCATTTTCTGCAAAAGAAGGAAACGAAGGTCCATCCATATGCAAACCGTCATCACGTCCATTATTTTCGCTGACCTGATCAATGGTTTCAGTTCTATTAGTTGTAGTAGCTTCTTCATCACATCTTCTACCCCTCTCCCTTCTTGCTCCTCTTTTCCTTCTAGCACTCTTCGTGTTATTGTGTTCCTTGAAATCTTTTTCATAATTGTCACTTCCGCCACCATGTTTTGTTGATGAAGCCTTGGCCTTAGGCTTGTCGAACGAACTCGCATCTTTCCTACTCTTGTGCCCTGACAACATGGCTTCAAAAACACTTGCTTCATCATCATCCTCTGCAAATGACTCATCCATGCCTTTAGTGCCACAATTATCATCAATATCAACTGACGGTTCTTCCTCACGATCACCATTTTCTCTGGGAAACTGGACACTGTCCCCAAATGGGCAGCTTAGATCATCAACACTCTCATCTACATTATCATCCAATCCCTCTTGTCCATCCTCCTCTTCCTCTCCTCTCTTTTCATCATCAAATGCTTCCCTCAACTCTGCCACCTTCTCCTTATGCTTCTTTGATTGCTCGTGATTCTTCCACTGCTTCTCACTCTTGAACTTCTTCCCACAAACCACACAGTACAACTCATTCCCATCCGTCTTCCTCTTCTCATGCTCATCACCCTCTTCATCCACAATCTCCCCATCCTCCTCCACCTTAGCCCACTCCGGCTCCTTGTAGGATTTTGCACGCTCCATCTTCTCTATCTCCATCTCCATCTTCTTCATTCTCTCCTCCCCTCTCTTCCTCTCCATCTCCTCATTCCTCTTCACCTGCATATCAATCACCCTCTTGTCCCTCTTCTTCACAAACTCAGCCAAGCCTCTCACAGTCTCGTTGTACTCCCTCTTCGCCTTTTTCCTCATCTTCTTGTTCTCCTCTTCCATCACTCTCCTCGACTTCCGGTTTGGCCCCGCCACCACATCGTACTGATCCACCCAGCAGAAATCCATCACTGTCACAAAACCCAGCCAGTAACCATAAAACGCCGTCAGTTGCTCGTAGGGACTCTCCAAATTGCCCATCACCGGTGCCTCCTTCACCGCATCTAACGGTAACCCTAGCTTCTTCGCGAAATTCAGCTCGTTAGAATAAATTTTGTCAAAAATATGACGATAAACATTGTAAAAACCCTTGACGGAGTCTTCATATCCGGAGAACACGGAGTTGGAGAAGAAAGAGAAGAGGTCGGGGACGGACGAATTGGACGACTTGGAGGAATTGGTTGGGCCTGAGGAGAAGAGGATTTTGGACCGGTGTGAATCATACCAATCGCGTTCCCTGGGATCGGAGAGGACCTCGTAGGCGTTGACGAGCTCCTGGAATGACGTGGTGGCGTCGGCGGAGGAGAGGCCGGATTGGATAAGCTTGTCGGGGTGGCGCTGGAGTGCGAGCTTCTTGTAGGCGGATCGAATCTCATCGGCGCTGCAGTCGAGGCGGAGGCCTAGGACCTCGTAGAGGCATCGCTTCTCCGACGACGCCATTATTTGATGATGTAAGGAGATCTCTCAGCTGTTCAATAGGGTTTTCTGGTCTCCAGTCAGTCGTCCTCTAATAATCGGGACGGTTTTATTTTAAAAATAGTATTTCTCTGAAAGGGTTAATATGCTATTTGAGCCATAAAATATTTGATTTCTTTTTTAAATTAAATCAAATCAAATTAAATCAAATTTAACCTTGAATTTTAATCAACTGCGGTTGACTATATGAATTTTTTATTAGATTATATATTTCATTTAAAATGATTTAATTTTATTTGGTTAAATTATTAACTTTGTTAGTTTTATAAAAGAAAATAGAATTTTTAGGCTACATAAAAAATAATTGACAAATAGAATGATGAACTAGTTTCTGGCACGGTTCATTCCGCAAGTCCAGCACTTCAACTCCGTCAAGGAACCACGATAGGGAAATTCTGTGTATCAGAGAGTAAGAGAGGAAAAGCAATTAGTTCATACATGTAATCTTGGTGAATTCTTCTTTATATACTTCCATTGTCCAACTCCGGAAACCCTAGCCCCCGCGTCCGATTCTCACGGGAGCGTATAAGCAGTTTCCTTAAACGTCTCCACCATAAATGGCAACGTCCCTATTGGCGCGCCATATCCCATGATCTTCGGAGATCATGGGGTGAATACGTATATGTCTGCCTTGATGGTAATATATCAGACTATTTTTTCTAATATACAAGTGAGTGACCGTTGTAAGATTTCTTTCGTTGGACCGCTCTGTTGTTCTCGGCTCAGGAAATTCCAAGCTTCTAACCATGAACAATGTCCGAACCGATACTTGGGCTGACCTGTGCACATTTCCCTGAACTGAGCTCTTGCCTTATTTTCCTTATCAGGTACTCCCCTCTTTCCGAGCTCCTGTCCAGCTCAGAGGTCGGGAACAACTGGGTGCTTTTTTTATGGTTAGCATGCCTCGTAACGGGCGCGCATTAAATGGTTGTGGCCACGTGTCTTTCATCCGAGCTCCCGCACTATCTCCCAGGGAAGGCTTTTAATCGCAGCCATCCATCCGTTTCAAATTCCAATAGTGGGTTTCTAACCGATGGTTCTTCCCCTACTTTCTATTTGTCAGTGCATCACTTCTCTCTCTGATGTCGCCTCAATCCCTTGTGGTCTTCGTCTCTAAATTTCATCTTAGGTACGTTAGTTCCCATTGTTTGCTTCTCGTATAGTTGAATCGCGGACCCAAACATGGCGAGCTCGAGTGCGAGGATTCCCCCTGAGTCTATGTTAGAGGATGTTGACACAGACCAATACGTTGTCCCTCTTTTGGGGCGCGAAGGTGTTAGGGCATTGACCTAGGGGAACGAGCCTATAGAGGCTCACCCCATTAGGAACCGTCGTCCAGAGGACGAATTTGCGGCCTGGAATTGCGAGTTTTCCCTATTGGCATCTGACCTGGAGCTGATCAGGGACAGGTACGATATTCCGGCCAGCGTACAACTTCGCCTCCCTCGCAGGGGTGAGAGCGCATGTTCCAGTACTCCAGATGAGGCGTGTATTTATTTGGGGGCTTTAGAAGGAGGGTTGCGGATTCCCATTCTCCCTGTGGCCAGGGAGATGCTGGCACATTTTGGCTCGCTCCGGGGCAATTGACTCCTAACGCCTGGAGGACGCTCATTGGTTGCGCGGTTCTGTGGAGTGCCTCCTCTAGAGGCAAGTCTCCATTGTCTTTGAGGATTTTCCTCCACCTTTTCAATTTAAAGGAGAGTCCAATGACCCGCGGGTGGTGGTATTTTTCTAAAAGAGACAAGGGAGAGGACCTGGTCAAAAACCTCCCTTCATCCAATTAATCGTGGAAAGACAAGTTTTTCTTCGTGGGAGGACCAGATTGGGAATTTTATCCTTGGGAGGAGAAAAAGAGCAACCCCATCTGCAGACATTGGGGTACCGAAAGTGAGCGTCCATCTTTTCTAGATTTATATTTTCACTGGGTGCATTTTATTGTGCTCAGTTATGACCTCTTTGCTTTAACCTGTCAGGTCGGGAACGTATAAATGTATCCATGATGAGGAGAGAGGATGTGACCAGAGCACGAGGTCATCCCATCCACAAATATTCTCTCCTCGTTTCTTCGAAGTCTCTGGCCAGTCATCTTTTGGGTCCCGAGGTCAGGAACAAAGCACTTGCTTTAGAGAGAGGTAATAATCATTCAAGAATACCCCGGCTACCCCGTGCTCCCCTTTTGTCTTGACCATTTCAATCTCTCTTTTGCAGATATGTCGAGGCAACAGGAGCCAGTCGCTTCAAAGGCCTATCGACATCCTTTGAAGAGGAGGAGAGGAGATGATGAGGAAGCTGACATTGCAGCTTTATTCGACAGGACAGCTCCCCAAAAAGGAGTCATCATTAAGGAGGGTGCCTCTCCTTCAAAGAAAACCCCCGCGACTCTGAGTAAGGCTCAGGAAAAAAAGCATGTGGATGCTTTACCCTCTCCACCCGCTTCTGCCACACCGCCGACCCATGCTGAGGTCGGGGTTAATGACTCCTTGCGCCAGCACAATGATGGTCTTTCCAGTCTTATCGATCCGGACGTGACCATGAAGAAAATGAGGCATTTCTCCCAGCCGGCAGATATAAAGGTTATGTCCCTCACCGACCCCACCGACCTCTATAAGGCCGGTTTGTTTGATCTTGGAAAGGTATGGGGTCCCTAAATCGTATACCTTATCACTTCAATTTTTTGCCGTTTTCCGTTATCCAGACATGCTTTATTTCTTGTGCGCAGACCATAATTAGGATGGAATTTATGGGCAAGCAGGTGACGGTTCTTTCCAATGAGAAAGTGGAATTAAAGACGGCCAACCGGAGCTTGACTACCGACAATATCTCCTTGTCCAGAGAGCTCAGTCAGATAAGGTTCTCCCAGGAAGCAGTTATGGTTGATAATGCCTTGGTCTCTACCCACTTTGTAAAATAGTCGATGGCTATTACAACGTACTGCATTTGATTTTTTCCCTTAGGTAGTGACCCGATGAAATCCATGCCCCACTGAGCAAAGGGCCAAGGACCTTTTATTGGGCTCATTTGGGTCGGCAAACTGTGCGAGATATTGAAGAACCTCTGACACGGATCACACTTTTGCACCATCTGAGCACAATCTTCCTGCATGGTCGGCCAATAGTACCCCAGCCTCACTATCTTGTACGCCAGGGTCCTCCCCCCTTGGTGTGTTCCACATATGCCTTCGTGGACTTCATGCATGACTCTGGAGGCTTCCTCAGCCATCAGGCATCACAGATATGGTAGAGAGAAACTTCTCCTATATAGGATGTTACCCATAAGCACGTACTTCGTGGCCCAGATCCTGAGCTTTCTGGCCTCTCCTTTATCCTCTAGGGTCTGTCCCGTCTTGATGTAGGCCGCAATTAGAGCAGCCCATGAATTTGAGTAATCGATTGTTGAGATGGTCTTACCACATTCTTCAATACTCGGTCCGTTCAGCTCTTGTATCAAAATTCCGCTTGGGATTGACCATCCTTCCGAGGTGGTGATCTTAGATAGGTCATCTGCTTCTTGGTTTTTGGATCTCAGAATTTGTGAGATGGTGAATTTGGTGAAGCCCTCCTTGAGCAATTTTACCACCTCCAGATACTTCCCCATTGCTCCTTCCTTGGCTTCAAATTTCCCAGTGACCTGTTCGACCACCAGCTGGGAATCACTCACCACTGCTATATGTTTTATGCCAATAATCTATGTTATCTGCAATCCAATCACCAGCCCTTCATACTCGGTCTGATTGTTAGTAGCCCTGAAGTTGAACTTTAGCGCGTATCTGAGCTTTTGTCCTTCTGGTGTTGTAAGGACTAATCCTGCCCCGCTGGCATACTTGGTGACAGAGCCATCGACACCGAGATGCCATGATTTGCCTTCCTCCTTCTGTACCTCCGGGTCTTGAGCAGCACATTCGACCAAGAAATGAGCTACAGCTTGCCCCTTCATCGCCATCCTGGGCTTGTACTCAATATCCAGTTCGCCCAATTCCAGCGCCCATTGGATGAGGCATCCCGAAGTATCGGGATTGAATAGTGCTTTCCTTAATGGAGTATCCGTTAGCACAATGATGGGGTGGGATTGAAAATAAGGCCTCAACTTTCTGGCCGAGGTGACTACGGCAAATGCCATCTTTTCAATCTTGGGGTACCTCGTCTCTGCCCCTTTCAGGGATTTACTTGTGTAGTATACGGGATGCTGTATCACATCTTGCTCTCGGATAAGAACCGAGCTTACCGCATGGGAGGAAACAGCGATGTAAAGAAAGAGTTCTTCCCCGTCCCTCACTGGGCTGAGGAGGGGAGGGGTACGAAGGTAATGCTTGAGCTCCATAAATGCCCGTTCACTTTCTTGCGTCCACTCAAATGACTTCTTTAAAATTTTAAAGAATGAATTGCACTTATATGTAGCTCTTGAAACAAAACGGTTGAGGGCTGCTACACATCATGTCAGCCTCTGGACCTCTTTGACTGTGGTGGGTGGTTTTATCTCTATTATTGCCTTGATCTTTTCGGGATTCGCCTTTATCCCTCTGTGTGACACCATGAATCCCAAAAACTTTCCTGACGCAACCCCAAATGCACACTTTGCCGGGTTCAACTTCATTCGGTACTTCCTCAGTACTTGAAACGCTCTATCTAGGTCCTGGACGTGGTCACTTCGGTGCCTACTTTTGACCAACATGTCATCCACATATACTTCTACAGTTTCACCTATCAAATCCTCGAACATTCTGTTGACGAGCCTTTGGTAGATCGCCCCTGCATTTTTTAGCCCAAAAGGCATCACCTTGTAACAATAAAGTCCTCGATCAGTGATGAAAGAAGTTTTTTCCTCGTTGTGTTCCTCCATCTTGATTTGATTGTAGCCTGAGAAGGCGTCCATGAAGCTCAGGAGCTCATGAACTGGCGTGGAGTCCACCAGTTGGTCGATTCTGGGTAAGGGGAAGATGTCCTTTGGGCAGGCCTTATTCAAGTCCTTGTAATCTACGCACATCCTCCATTGGCCGGATGGCTTCTTCACCATTACCATGTTGGAGATTCATTTAGGATATTGGGCTTCTCTGAAGGATCCCGCTTGCAACAGCTTGGCGACCTCCTGCGCGGTCATAAGATTTCTCTCGGGTGCGAACACCCTCTTCTTATGTCTAACAGGACGACACTCAGGATCAACATTCAGTCGGTATGTGATTATCCTCGTATCAATGCCGGGGAAATCTTCATGGCCCTAGGCAAAGATATCTCTATTCTCCATCAAATACTCAATCAATCTGCTCTTCTCCCCCGGGGCAAGTCCAGAGCCGAGCTGTATTGTCTGATCAAGATAATTTGGCCATACGGCCAAAGGGACTAACTATTCCACAGACTCGCCTCGCATCAGTCTTTCTTCATCTCTCACATCCAGTTCATCAAGGGCCATAGTTTCATAGTGGCGCTTCATCGTGAAATTATAGCACTCCTGAGCTGTTTTCTAGTCTCCCTTCAGTTCTCCTACTCCACCGGGGGTTGGGAACTTCATTTTTAAATGGAAAGTAGAGATAATGGCCTTTACCTTATTCAGGAGTACCCTTCCGATGATAGCATTGTAGGCCAAGGGGGCGTCCACCACCAAGAAATCGATCATGCGTGTGACCTTCCACTCTTCCTCCCCCAAAGTTACGGGAAGGGCAATCTGGCCCTTCGGATACACAGTACCCCTTGCAAATCCCACCAATCGTGAAGTTATCGGTCACAGACGATCTCTTCCCAACTGGAGCTGATCAAATGCGTGGAAAAAAAGGATGTCTGCCAAGCTCCCACTATCAATCAGGACTCTCCTCGTTTTGAAATTTTCCACCGTTACAGAAACTACCAGGGGGTCGTCATGGGGATAGATCGTCCCCTTCTCATCCTCTTCTGAAAAAATGATTGGTGGATCTTCCTATCTCGAACATTTAGGCTGTCTTCCAACAGTGCAGATTTCCATTGGATCTTCTGCCCGTAACCTTCTGAGATGTGACTTTTGTGCCGAGCTGGACTCTCTACCTCCAACAGACCCTCCATGCACTACTATGATTTCTCCGATAGGTTCGTTGTTCTCGGGAGCCTTGACCTGTTCTTCTCGCCTCTGTACACAGTGCTGAGCCCTTGGTTTGTCTCTTTGAACAAATCTCTGCAACCTCCCTCTCTGAATCAGTTCTTCGATCTGTCCCTTAAGGTCGATGCAGTCGTTGGTGTAATGTTCATGGTCGCGATGAAAGTGACAGTACTTATCTCTGGATCTCTTATCCGGGTTAGATTTTAGCCGAGCTGGCCACCTCAGGTCAGGATCGTCTCTGAGGTCATTCATGATTTGCTCAACGGATGCTATCATGGGGTGTAGGTTTTATGTCTCTCCGGTGGGCCGCCGACTCTTCGATGGGGGCTCCTTCTGGGTGACCCTCGTCCAGGAGAGCCTTTCCGATCAGCTCTCTTTCCCTTATGTTCATAAAAGGACCCTTTGGGAGGGTCTTTCCTTTGCTTCTCTGGTTGGTTCTGTTGTGCTAAGCTCTGCCCCTGGGTAGTGTCATCCTTGTTTTTTCGGGCATTCAAGGCATCCTCAGCATTGATATGTTTTTGAGCTCTGATCAATAGCTCGGCCATATTCTGCGGAGGGTCCTGAGTTAAGTTAAATAGCAAGTACCCGACCACAGACCTGCTATGTAGACCACCATTGCCATTTTGTCATCATCGCTTTCAATTTGCATTGCCTCCTGAGTAAATCGAGAGGTATATGCGCGCACAAACTCTCCCTTTTCTGGCGCACCGTGAACAGGTGAGTGTTAGGCTTGCAATAACGCTGTCCGACAATAAAGTAGCTCACAAACTTCTAACTTAACTCCTTGAAGCTATCTACACTCCCCAGTTTGAGCTTGTTAAACCACATATGCGCACTTCCCTTGAGGGTGACCGGGAAAGCTCTGCACATGACTTCATTCGGGATCCCCTGAAGCATCATGAGTTTTTTATACGTCTCCAGGTGGTCGAGTGGATCCGTCGTGCCATTGAAGGACTCTAGATTAGGCATTTTGAACTTAGCAGGTAGGGGGCATTGAGAACGCCAATGGAGAATAGGGAATCCGTATTCTGCACCAACTCTTCTACGGTTACTGGGGTTTTCGCCTGGATCCGCCTTTGTATTCCACCGATTTGCGCTTTAATAGAGGCCAACAGGTCTTCATCTGGTCTTTTTAACGGCTGCTTGGCCCCTCGTCTCGTTGATCCGCTAGCCTGGGGATCCAGCACATTCTGAGATTGGTTTTCGTTCCTCCTATCCTCATTGTCGTCGGCCCTCTCCTGGTTCTCTTCTTGCTCCCGCGGTACTTGGGGCGGTGGTTGATTTTGTTGGGCTCTCAACTGTTGGTTTTCCTGGCGGGTTTCCTCCAAGCTTTTTGTAAGCACTCGATCTGGCGCTGCATGGCCAGAAACATCTCGGGGGTTATTTCTGGCGGATTTTGGTGTGTAGTAGATCGCGTAAGAGCCATCAGAAACTTATCACCAATACAAAATTAAACAAGTCATTTCCCACAGACGGCGCCAACTAATGAACCAGTTTCTGGCACGACTCACTCCGCAAATCCAGCACTTCAACTCCGTCAATGAACCACGATCACCTGTAATGGGATAACGATCTGAGGACACAGAGATGGGGATGGCGTCCTCAAACCGCCTCCGACGATCAAGTTAATAATGATTCTGTAGAGGGAAATTCTTGTGTATCAGAGAGTAAGAGAGGAAAAGCAATTAGTTTGTACCTATAACCTTGGTGAATTCTTCTTTATATACTTCCATTGTCCAACCTCGGAAACCCTAGCCCCCACGTCCGAATCTCACGGGAGCATATAAGCAGTTTCCTTAAACGTCTCCACCATAAATGGCAACGTCCCTATTGGCGCACCATATCCCATGATCTTCGGAGATCATGGGGCGATTACGGATATGCCTGCCTTGATGGGAATATATCAGACTATCCTTCCTAATATACAAGTGAGGGACGGTTGTAAGATTTCTTTCGTTGGACCGCTCTGTTGTTCTCGGCTTAGGGGATGCCAAGCTTCTGACCACGAACAATGTCTGAACCGATACTTGGACTGACCTGTGCACATTTCCCTGAGCTGAGCTCTTGCCTTATTTTCCTTATCATAAATTTTTTTATAATAAAATATATTTTTAAATGAATTATTTTAATAAAAGTTAGACTACATGTAATATTTTTTTAACATTAAAAAGTTTGGGACATATCCCATTCATATTTAGAGAGGTCAATATTGTTCAAATCGATGGTTATTTGAATTGATTCAAAGATTTTTAATTAAACCATAATCAAAATTTTATTTGTAGATATGGATATGAATATAAAAAATCTATTTCTAGTTTGGTTCGGTTATGGTTATCTAGAAACCGAACGATTAATTGAACCGAACAGTTAACCAAATTGAACCGTTTATATTATATATATAATTAATATAATAATTCTCAGTGGCTTATACCCCTCATATTCATAGCCGTTGGATTTGGGATTCAATGGATCAGATTTGTACCCCCTTAACCTTATATAACACTAGTGATAGCTCGTGCCGATGGCACGATGCGACATAATAAAAAACACAACACAAAACCTAAAGTTACGATAAAATTTCAGGTTTTTTTTTTGAAAAGCCGAAAGTAATTTATTAGATAGTGGATAATTACAACCATGTACAAAAAGAACCCCACCCAACTGCAATACACAGACTTAAATATTCCTACCGGATCATCCGGTACTAAGCTACCCCCAGGTGGAAACACAGATAAAGTCGAGGCAACCGCCATCTACTTCACCATTATTAAAGATGCGAAATAAAGCTTCTTACCCACCGCCAGCTCTCACATTCATCCAGCTCTTGATGTTTTTCTCCATGGATCCAGAAGATCCAACTCACCTCTGGTGATTCCTTTCCATCAAATATCTCCAGAAGATCCAGTCGAAGCCACTCTTGTTCCCCCTACAAATTTCTGTCATCTACAATCGCCCAAATAAAATTTCAGGTGTTAATAGTACATTCGGCACTAACTTATGCCTTCAGCACTTTGGAGTGTTTTCGATATTGATTTGAATGGTTAAAGCAATTGAAAATAAAGATGTTTGGTATAAATAAAATTAAACAACTCACATAACCATAAATGGTTAAATTTTTTATAATTGAAGTAATGATTTATCTAATATAAAATGAAGAAGATAATCAAGTTAACATCATATTTTTTTTGGAAGGCAGAAAACATTTTATTGATAATAGTACATACGTACACTACATACAAATATGTCCCATGGGAAATCAGTAATACAATTTTGAAACCAAAGATCAAACGGCAACTCCAAGTCTGTGATGTGTAGCCCCACTGCCTTTAGAGGAAAACCTCATGAAAAGAAAGTCAATAAGTGAAATCGTTTTCTCCCCTGATAGACTCAGTTGCTATCCTCCCCTGTTAGAAATTAAATCACCTGTAGAGAAATCGCCCATTAGTCATCATTCAATCTTCGTCCGAGTGTAGCTGATCCCTGCGTTAGGCCGAAGCCCCGATCTGTAAATGTGAAAACCTGATCGCCCCTTTGATGAAGATGAACTGT